>VMDO01007055.1:14743-50337 GCA_007922755.1 Pedetes capensis | reverse complement strand
TGGAAAACCCTATGAACAGCAGAGAGCACTGACGATCTGTTGTATGTAGGGTCGCTATGAGTCGGATACCGACTCGACGGCACCTAACAGCAACAACTTCATTACCTGCGCACAGCACAATTAGTGCCATAACTCCCCCTACTCTGACCCTCGCCCGCTCTGCTCAGGACTAAATACACCAAGGGCCAAATTCCTTGAGCGCTTCCAGCACGCCGGGCGTCGCCGTATTTTCCGCGCATGCGGCTGCCCCGAGTCAGGTACTAATCCATTCTCTGCAGTGGAAGCTCAGGGCGGGTTGCGAAGCCGGCCCCGGGGTTACAGACCGGTCAGCGGCTGCTTCCAGGGCTGGGTCCCAGGCACCGGCCACTCGCGTCCTACCTGAACCGCGGATCCCCCGCTAAGCAACCCCGGAGCCCCGCAGCCCGCGGTGGGCGCGTCTCGGGCGCACGTGCACCCCGCCCGCGGGGACCGCGGTTCCCCCGCGGCCGCAGGCGTCCCCTGCGTTTCCTCCGGGGCGAGAAGCACGTGCGCCAGAGCGGGCGGCCCGCGCCGCGCGGGCTGGGGGTGCGGGAGCCGGCACGGCAACAGGTGAGCACTGCGGGACGGGTTCCCCCGCGGCGGGCGGGCCGACGCTGGCCCGGAGGACCAGCGCCCGCTTCCCAGGCGGGGCCCCGCGACCCCGCGACCCCGCGGAGCTGAGTCACCGCCGACGGCTGCGCCCGCCACGAGCGGACCGGGGCCGGGCCGGGCCGGCGGGGAGTCCCGGGCTCGGGCCGCCGTCCGGGCCGCGGCTGCGCGTCGTCCCGGGCCGGGGCCGCCCTCTGGCAGCGACGTCCGGGGTCCGCGGGGCGGCGGCGGGCCGGACCCCGAGGCCCAGGCCCGCGGGCGCCCCGGAGCGGAGCCGCCCTCCCGCCGTGCCCCGCCGACCGGCCTCCCGCCCCCCGCCTCTCCCTGCCTCCCGCCGCTCGCCGGCCCACTTACTTGGCTTTGAGACGCAGCAGCTCCTCAAACTGCCGGGCGGAGCCGACCTCCATCACCGCCGCCGCCGCCTCGGCCGCCCCCGCCGCCATACTACAGCCGCCAGACAGAAGCAGTCGAACGTGGGCGGCTCGATGGGGCGGGGCCGGCACGCAGGGCGGCTGCGCGCGGGAGGCCACGCCCCGTTCCCGCCCTAGTCCCCGCCCCCGGACCCGCCCCCTGCGGAGACCTGCAGGCACTGAGCCGGCTGCGGGCTGGCCCTGGCAAGGTGCTAGCGCTTGACTGCAGCCTGTCCTGGCTCCTACCTGTCGGGGTTTCCTGCTGCCGGGTCTCCAGGCTGTGGGGGATCCTGCCTGACCTCCAAGCTGTCTAGGCTGCGGACCTCCCCTGCAGCTCATGCCCTTCCGGGCCCCGCCCGCAGTCTGTAACAGCAGGAAGAGTGTGCGTGTCGGCGTCCTCGACCTGGGAGTCTAAAGGAAGTCAGAGTTGAACTTGAGCAAGCTGAAATCTACCAAAATTGAAACTGCATAAAAGCAGGATGAACTGGGAAGTCTGAGAACAGGGCGTGGCCGTCTCTGAGCCACAACGTCGAGAAGGCGCTTGCAGCTCAGGCCTGGAGAAGCTGATTCCCCACCCGCTGCAGGTCCAGCCCGTGTGCACCTCATCCCTGACGCCATCCCTCCCACAGCCTGCCCCAGGCGCAGCCCTGCGGTGATGCCTCACCCCGTGACCTTGGTGCAGTAGGACCTGGCTGGCCGCATTGCCTCTGAGCACCACAGCGTCCCTTCCCAGTACCCCTGCATCCCTCTCACTCAAACCTCCTGGCCTCCAAGTCCCTCTTACCTCAGGGGTTCCCTGGCTTCCATAACTCCCTCTGGCCTCCCTCTAATTGACGCTCACTCACGCTCCCACACACTGTGCCCTGGGCAATTTCCCCTATGACCCTAGGTCCTTCGGCGTCCAAGGAAACCTCAGCAGCAAGCCTAGAACCCTTCCCTGCTCCCCAGAGCCCGGCACCCATCTGCTTTGAAAAGGGAGCCTCTCTTGCAGGGCATCCACGAACCACAGCGGGCCTTCACTCCAAAGTGCCTCTCAGCTTTTCCCATCTCGCTGAACACTATCATTCCCACGGGGCACTCCAGCCCCTCCTGCTCTAGCTGAGTCCTGAGTCAGGCCCTCATAGAATCTCCCTGGCCTGCTGCGGGTCTCAGGGCATCCTGTGCTCTCTTCTGCAGTGCAAGGGCTCTATCCTAAAGCTGGACTTGCCTTTTCAAGGAGCTGTGTTCTCAGAGAGGGCACGAGCTGCATCTCCTTCCTGGTGCCTTTGTGGGGCCAGCACTGACCCCGGCTGCCTGGCCTCTGCTCACAGCTGGCAGAGAACTGGGCTCACCCAATTCAAAGACTTTGTCCAGAAGAGGAATATTACATATCACTACTAATTTCTATATTGATTACGTATTGAAATGTTCATGTTTTGGATATATGGGAAATTAAATTTACTTCTTTTTATCTTTGTTTACTGTTGTTGTTAGGTACCATCGAGTCGGGTCCAACTCATAGGGACCTTCATAGGGTTTTGGTTCTTTTTTTATTAGAAATTTTTAATGTACATCATAATGTGATTCATTTTGACATGCTTTTCATTGTGACAATTTTCATATATGCAATTGGATAAGCATTATTCATATAGGTTACCCCTTATAGGGTTTTCAATAGCCGAATATTTCAGGACTTTTTTCTGGAGTGGATTCCCTTTTCATTCTCTCGTTTTTTGTGGTGCGAGGGATGGAACCTGGGTACTCAGAAAGTGTGGAGCAGCGCTCTACCCACTGAGCCAAACCCCATTTTAAATTACATAGGCACCTATTACTTGTGGCTCACTCTATATTTTCTATTCACAGCATTGTTATAGCAGCCTTAGGAGCCCTGTTACATGTGTGCCTCACCTTGAGAAATAGATGCCACTAAAAATGTAAATTACATTATTCAAATGCAACAGGAACTGGTTTTTTTGGTTGTTGTTTGTTTGTTTGTTTTTCCTGGCTATGGTAGTCCAAAGGTAAATACAAGGTGAGGCTGTATAGAAACAAATGCAGGCCGGGCGTGGTGGCACATGCCTGTAATCGCAGCAGCTTGGGAGGCAGAGCCAGGAGGATCACAAGTTCAAGACCAGAGGAAGTCTGCATAACTTAGTGAGACCCTGTGTCAAAATCTAAAGAAAAAGAAAAACAAAGGGCAGGGGGTGCAGCTCAGTGGCCCAGCACTTTCAAAGCATGCAAGTGCGAAGCCCTGGGTTCAACCCCTAGTACGGCAAAAAAAAAAAAAAAAAAGAAAGAAAAAAAGAAACAAATGCACACAAATACAAGTAAAGCATAGGAAATCTTTTTTTTTTTTTTTTTTTTTTGTGGTACTGGGGGTTGAACCCAGGGCTTCGCGCTTGTATGCTTTGCAAGTGCTGGACCACTGCAACTGGGACCACTTTGCAAGTGCGCCCCCAGCCCCTTTTTTTTTTTTTTTTTACTTTTTGAGACATGGTCTCACTAAGCTACGCAGACTGCCTCTGGTCTCAAACTTGTGATCCTCCTGTCTGCCTCCCAAGCCGCTGGGATTACAGGCATGTGCCACCACGCCCGGCTGAGCATAGGAAATCTTAAAAAGATGGGTGGATTGTGTATGATGTTAGCATCCAACTAATGATATTGAACAAGGGAGACAGAAAAAGAATTGATGCTTTTGAATTGTGGTGCTGGGGACGTCTATTGATTATACCATGGACTGCCAAAAGAACCAACAAATCTGTCCTAGAAGAAGTGCAACCAGAGTGCTCCTTGGAAGCAAGAATGGCCAGACTGTGTCTTAAATATTTCAGACATGTAGTCAGGAGAGATCAATCCCTAGAGAAAGACATCATGTTTGGGAGAGTGGCAGGTCAATGCAAAAGAGGAAAACCCTCCACCAGATGGATTGACACAGTGTCTGCAACAATGGGCTTAAACATAAATAAGATCCTGTGCCTGGCACAGAATCTGGGAGTGTTTCGATCTGCTGTACATAGGGTCGCTATGAGTCGGACTCAACTCGACGGCACCTAACAACAACAACAACAATAACAATGATATTGTATTGTAGTTTTGCAAGAAGTTATCATTGGGGAAAGTGGACACAAGATCTTTGTATTATTTCTTAAATACATATGAATCTATAATTATTTTAAATAAAAAGATTGTTGTTGTTAGGTGCCTTCAAACCACCCTATGTATGGAAGAAGAAGCATGACTCAACACTGTGCCATGCCTGGCACTATTGTCAGTGTTTCTCTGCTATTCATAGAGTTTTCGATGGCTGACTGTTTTGGGAGTGGGCTCCTGGGTCCTTCTCCCAAGCCTATAGCACCTGGTGTTCCCAGGTGGTCTCCTATCCAAGTACTAACCAGGCCCAACCCTGCTTAGCTTCTGAAATCTAATGAGATCGGATGCAAGGGTGGTATGGCTGTAGACAAAACAGTGAGTAGATAGAAAACAAAATGTCAATAAAACCTTGGAGACTCCTATGGAGGAAAAATGCAATAGGAAGAAGGAAAGTCATGTTGTAAAAACAGGATGCCTACTCCAATCACCGTTTTTAGACAAGGAATTATATGTCAATAAAATGTATAACTATATAGCTGAATATGACAGAAAAAAAAGGTCTCCAAAATATTAGGAGAACTTGCCTACAGAAAGAGAAAACAGGAGCATTAAAGGGAGACCCTTCACTCTTCAATCACCCACTTCTGTGTGTCATTTGCATGTTTTCAAAGAACATAGACTGCCTTTGTAATTCAAAAATAAAGAAACTGTAAGAGTGCCAGCCTAGCATATACAAGGCCCTGGGTTCCATATGGAGTGCTGAACAACAACAACAAAAAAAGCCATGCCTGGAGGTGATGTGTTACAATGAGTATTTTTTTGAAAGGAAAAGAAGTAGTAACCACGTCTCACATGGCAGTTTTATAAATCCTGATATTCCAGCTGCAGAGGAAAAACGCTAGGAAAAGTCCTGGGTAACACTTCCAGTTCTGCCCCCACCCTTATCTCTGCAGATAGAAACAAACCTAAGGGGCAGCAGATGACTCTGGTAGAAAATGCTCTGAGTTCAGCAATAAAGCCCTCTAGGCCCCACACAGAGCCAAGCTGCCTTTGGGGAAGCTGGCGTACCTGGTTTTTAACCACGAACTTTTAATGATGCATCATCATTCATTCCCGTGGCCGAGCGTTACTCAGCAGGCACAGTGCCAGGTAGCGTGAGGGCACAAACAGCCCATCCTGGAGAGGAAATACCCCGTCAGCTCCAGTGAAGACCCGGAGTCTGGCTCCTACTTGGAGAAACTGAGAAGCACGGAGGGGCTGGTGGGAAAGAGAGAAAGCACAGCCTTAAGCGTTGCTGCTCAGGTAAAGTGGCCACGATTTTCCTTCTCATAATGGAGGGACCAGTTGAGAGTAGCCCCAACTGGAGGGAATTAATTTCCTTAGGAATTTATTTCCTGGTGCAAGATTAATGGAGCCCCCTGCAGAGAAGCAGTAAAGCTGTAAGTACAGTAGATTTGCACCTGAAGGATACATATTTTAATTTCACTTCTCAAGCTGTGATAACATCTGAGCTACTGTAAAAGCATAAATGAGCTCCACCACCTCTGCTGAGAACTTGCTAGCATGGACCACCCCCCTCCCCCCCTTGGGCTTCCACAAGGCTCCGCAGTGGCCAAGGGCAGAGTGACAGGGGTGTAGGTGGGGAACTGGGAAGGGCCTGGAAAAACGCACACGCCAGGGCACTGGGCCAGCCAGGACTGGGCCCACGGAGCCCAGAGCAGAATCCTTGCACGGGCTTCTCCTAACCTGGCCTTCCTCCCTGCCCATCGCTGCTACCCACAGGCACAGCCCTGGACAACAGGCCCGAAACAATAATGGGGGAACCCTCAGGGGCCCTGCAGGAATGTCACCCCTCTGTCCACCAGCCTCTCTGACCCCAAGGATGGGCCTTGAGAAGGGCATCTCACTAAACCATGTTGATAACCTGGACACTGAGTCCAACCAGGCAGGCAGCCTCCTTAGTCCAGGGGCCCTCCGCCCACCACTCTCACTGATAACTGGGGACCAGTCTGGGAGGCGGCAGCAGGGGTGGGCTGGGAGACCTCCTAGCTCCGCCCTTCAGAGCGGGAACTTCCTCTGGTGACAAGCCAGCCAATTTTCCTTGTTCTCTTCCTTACCAGAAACCGCTTTTATTGGAAGAACTCGATGTATATGCTTGCCATAAAGGTTGTTTATGTTGTCATAGCTAGATTTTTATTGGTTGTATTTTTGCTGCACTTGCTTGAAAAATAATTATTTTCAAAGAAAAGAAGAATTACATACCCAGTAAACTAAACAAGGCTCGGTGTTTATTAGGGGCCTCTGACAGCTCCTCAAATGCAAAAAAAGATTTCCAAGCAGTGAATGGACAATTTATGTGCGAGTTTATTTGTGAAACAGATTTCAAGACATACTTCATCTCGGCTCTGCCAGGAAAAATACATTCCATTTCTTCTGAGAAGTGTGTGCTATCCGATGGCCTCACGGTAATCTGGTTTCCCTAAGACAAGATGAGCTGGATAAGGGTGTGTGCGCTAACGAAACGTAGATCTAGCTTTGGGTGAATGCTGTGGGGCTGTTAACCAGAAAAAAAAAAAAAAATGCTATCATGTCCCACAAGGCCCACTCTGGGAGGGCCTTTGTAAGAAATGTAGCACATCCACCTGAACTGCTGCAGCCTCCCAAGATTCTTTCCCTAAAATAATTATTAAACACATTGTTAACTATTTACAATGTATCAGGAAAAAAAAACTCGTCTTGGGAGCTGACCACCCATTTCCATCCTCCACGTGAATTTTCCTCTCTTCTCTCCCAAGGACCAGAAGGAGCTGGTGGTTGCAGAGCCCATTTGCAGGCTGCAGGTGGCATCCGCTGCCTCTCCAGGCAGGAGAAGGCGCCACCTTTGTTGAGTGGTTTCTTTATTCAACAGAGAGACAGCAGAACCTCAAATGAACACAGACCGACACAGCCTCTGTAGAGGCTCAGCTGTTGCCTTGCAAACCCCTGCTGCTTCCCAGACCTGCAAACTTTGAACGCTTTTGCCTCCCTTCTCACTTCAGTTGGCTGTGTCCTTGAGATCCTACAAAAGTTCCCAGGTCTGCACCGTGCATGTGAAAGCATGCTAGCGAGGGGCAGGGGCAGGGAGCCGAGCAAGACTCTGCACTCGATCACTCCCACGCGCATTTCCACAGGCGTCATCACTCACCAGGTGTCCCCCAGCGATCACTGCGGACACGTGTTCCATGACGCTTCGCTGGCCCTGACCACAGACTCACCATGTGTTTATGTGCCGCTGCACATTCTCTTCTTTTTGAGTCAAATGTTTTACGTGTAAACAGCGTTGTGTGTGTATGCCTAGTGTATACATGTGTTCTTCAAGCCAACTGGGAGTCCATGCTCTGCTCTTATTTGTCATTCTTGTTTCTTATCTAAGAAACTAAGTGCACAGATAAGCCTGCCTATGTCACGGACGAGACCGCTTGGCTTATGGTTTGAGTGTGAAATGCTTCCCAAGGGCTCATGTTTGGGGAACCTAGCCGCCTGCTGATGGGCTTTTGGAAAGTGACTTGGATCCTGAGGCCTCTGACCCTAATCAATGGATTCATCCCCGGATGGATTCATAATATGGTAACATTGTTAGGCAGGGTCTAATTGGGGAAATGGGAGAAGGACCTGGCAACCCGCTCCCAATAATTAATCTGCCATTGAAAACCCTATGAACAGCAGAGAAGCACTGACAAGTGTTTTGCCTCTTGTATATAGGGTCGCTATGAGTCGGATACCGACTCGACGGCACCTAACAACAACAACAACAACAATTGGGGAAATGGGCTGAGATTTAGCTCAGATGTGCTGCAGTCTCTGAGGTACCGAGTTTGATTCCCAGCACCACAAAAATGGGAGAAGGGCCTGGCAATCCACTCCCAAGTCAATCCCGAAACAGTCCGCCATTGAAAACCCTGTGACGGTCTCTATGAGTCGGATACTGACTTGACGGCACCTAACAACAACAACAAAACAAAATTGGGGAA
Organism: Pedetes capensis; assembly: GCA_007922755.1. Classification (NCBI taxonomy): domain Eukaryota; kingdom Metazoa; phylum Chordata; class Mammalia; order Rodentia; family Pedetidae; genus Pedetes; species Pedetes capensis. The sequence goes on along the minus strand of VMDO01007055.1, from coordinate 42,221 downwards.
ATGTCTGCAGCCATACTATCCTGGCATCTGATCTCGGAAGCTAAGCAGGGTTGGGCCTGGTTAGTCCCTGGATGAGAGACCGCCTGGGAACACCAAGTGCTGCGGTCTCGGGTGAAAGACCTGGCAACCCACTCCCAAAACTATCAGGCACTGGAAACCCTATGAATAGCAGAGGAGCACTGACATAGTGCTGGGTGTGGCACAGTGTCCGGGCGGGTTTTGTTCTGTTGTACATAGGGTCGCTATGGCACCTGATAGCAACAACTGGGGAAGTGGGTCAGTGGGATGTGCCCTGGAAAGATACACATTATCCCCAGCCCCTTCCCCCCTCCCTCCCTCTCTCCCTGCTTCCTGGCTGCCATGAAGGGAGGAACTCTGCTCCACGTGACTTCCTATCACAATGGTCCAACCCGCCACAGGCCCACAGCGGCGGCGCCAGCTGACCACGGACTGAGATCTCTGAAACCAGGAGCCTAAATCGACCCATTCTCTTTTCGGTTGGTTCTCTTCGGCGTTTGTCACGGCATCAGGAAGCTAATGAACACAAGCTTGTGAAGTCAGAACTGATCCCTCAGGGGTCTGGGAGTTCCGGCCGTTCTGTGTGGCTCCAAGCACTCACTTCCCCACCGGAACCCTGCCAGACCCAGGGTCTCAGCAGCGGAACCTGAGCACACTGGCCCTCTGTCCTGCTGGCCGGGGCCCTCCTGATGGGCTGCTTGGACAGAGAGGTGCCACGTCCTAGTGTGTGCCTCTAGGAACACTTGGCCAGAAGGGTTCAGGGTGCAGAGGCCTGAGTGTGTGAGCCTGCATGCACATCCACGCCCTCACGGACACAGCTCCTCGGTGGCCGGAAGACATGGCTGGCAGCCCATTCCGACATGGGGCAGATGCCTCCCCGGCCAGTGGAAAGCAAATCCACTGAGTTTTGGTTAAATCGGTGACCACAATCATACCTGCCAAAATTCCTTCGGTGTCTGCCACACCTACGTGGGCTTCCTCCGTGTTCTCTGTTCTCTAACACATAACAGACATTTCTCTAGGGGTGGGAAAAGGAACACGGATTACTGCTGCTGTTGTTTGTTATTATTATTATGGGAATTCATGTTCTGGAATCCCTTCCAGACTGGTCCAGCAGGGGCTGTGTGAAAGGTGGCCTGCCATGAGTGACCCTGTGGCCCAGTGGGCTCCCTCCTCATCAGCTCTGGAGCACCCTGGGCTCCCTCCTCATCAGCTCTGGAGCCTCCACAGCGGTCTGAGCAGCTGCTCTTACGAAGCTCAGGGTGGCGTAGGGAGGCTGGGAGGCAATCAGACGGCCTAGGTGATGTGAACGTGTTTGAACTTGCGTCACCCTTTGAGAGCACGCACAGATGGAGAGGGCTCCACGCTGGATCCCCCAACTCAGATTCATGTTTTCTGTGGAACCACTGCTGACTTTAAGTTCGTTCTTCTAGAATAAGCCAAACAAAAAAGAAAAGAAGAAGGGAAAGCACTGACTTTTAAGGGCTGTGTAGGCTCCAGTACCCTGCAGAATGACTCAGGGAGTCAGCACGTAATAGGCTCATGATGAAGTTGTTAATTTTATGGGAGTGAAGCAAAACCTCAGTGGTGGCTCCCTGATGAGCCCGGGTGTGAATCAGTATCTGTTACTCGCTTGTTTGTATGAAATAGGACTTGTTTGCATCAGAAGAAAGACCTCATTCAGACGTGTTGGTGGTAACGTTACCGCTGGAGTTTCCAATGATCATACACATTCTTTTCTGCAGTCCATATCTGTTGAAATAACTAAGAAATCGATGACGGGAGTGCAGGGAGACAATCCCCTTCCTAGGGTAAGGGAGAGGTGGAGGGACCCCAAAATGGATGGGCCTCTCCTCTGCGGAAGGGGCGGAGAGAGCCACAGCCAGTCATGTCTGCCTGCTGCACAGGCAGGGGCAGGGCGGCACTGGTGGCCGCTGAGCCCATCAGAAGCCTGACAAGAGCAGCTTCCCTGGGGGCTGATGGCAGGAAGCGAGGAGCTGCCACATGGGGCTTCAGTGGCCTGTGACCAGCCCAGTTGGCTGGGATTTAGCTCAGTTGGTAGAGCGCTGAGCTGCAGTCTCTGAGGTCCCGAGTTCAATTCTCAGCACCACAAAAATGGGAGAAGGGCCGGCAATCCACTCCCAAGGCAATCCCGAAACAGCCATTGAAAACCCTATGAGGGTCGCTATGAGTCGGATACCAACTCGACGGCACCTAACAACAACAACATCAACACCAGCCCAGTCCCTCCACAGAGGAGCCCACTGGGCCCCATCCTTGAAACCTCCATTTTATTCCTGTTATCAAACTCTCCAACCTTCTTCCTAGGCTGGTGGGGAACAAGAGAGAAGCTCCCACCAATTTGGTGGGATCTTTATTCCCTAATTTCCATACACTTTAGAGCACTGCATCACAGGGACACTACAGTGACCAGACCCCTCTTGGGGAAGCGACTCGCACACATATTCCTGCCCACCCAGTTTTCTGTCCTCTTCAATCCGGTTATTATACCATTCCTCACCCAGAGCCCAGTCATTATTGGCCATAACTGTATTTACCCTACAGAAATATGTCCTTTTATGATGGGACATAAATATTAAATAACAATGCCCTAGAATACCTGGTCACAAGCACAGCTGGGTGAAGTGGGATTCCAAATGAATCTCAAGGCCTGGTCTTATCCTCAAATGAAGGGTTCTGTTTAAGAAGACGGCTACAAAAATCCTTAACACTATTTAGCAATTCCTTCAGAAAGGCTTGATCTCTTATTTACCAGAGATGTGGTATGTGAGTTTGCATGTCTCTGCTCTTGTTTTATAATTTCAAATAGTCAGGAAATATTGCATTCGCTGGCAATCAATTTATTTTGATTGATAAAAAGGGGTGAATAAAAACTCCCTTAGAAATAAAAAGAAGGTGGGTAGTGATATATCTTTCATGGTGCCTTCTTTCAGCTGTGCATAAAGAGAACAAGCTTTTTTACTTCTCCCCAATAAGTCTTCTCCTCTTATTTTCTATACCTAGTGAGCCATTTATAATCCTTATTATTTCCAACCCACACACTAATGCAGCATCAGTCATATTTCCACATGCTGGGGGTTTTTCGCCTTACTATGTTGTAAGAGCTGAAAGGCAAACACACCCTGTAATTTATATGAAAACACATGCCAAAAATGGACGATCAAACATAACCAATGTGACTTCATACACTTGAAAGAAAACAAGAAGCCTGAAATATAAAACAGCATGCTAAAGTTTCAATCTATTGTTCAAACAAAGTGTAACGCAGAAGGTGCACCCGTGTGGGGCAGTTAACAGTATTACCAGGTTGTTAGAAGCAGGGGTCAATTCAAATGAGATACAATTAATGTGTTCCACTCAAATATGAAGCTATCAATTCGGAAGGCACATTTAAGGCACATTAATATGCTCATCTACAGCACCTATGAAGAAAATGCAAAATGACATAGTATAAAATCCTTGCCTTCTGTATGTAGCAAGTGTTTATGGTTATATTAAGGGACAGATGTGGCACATACATTATACAGTATCATATATATCTCTAATTTGTACAGGTCATAAAGTCTCTCAATATTGAATTGTAACCTGTCTTGGGTCATCCTTATAGAGCACATTTACAATGTCAGAAAATAGCTCAGGGAATTAACTTACATCACTAAGGTCTGCACGAAAATTGAAAAATAGTGGGCTGTTATTTTATTTTTTGCCTCAGTGAAGTATTCCTGGATCATTATAAGGATTGCATTTAGAAGAATCTTGTACTGAGTCTTGCCAAAAATGAAAACACAGGCTAAATTAAAATGACATTGAAACAAAACCATGACCCTCCCCAACACAACATGTGGCTGACCTAGGGAGAAGGAGAGCCTTCAGATCTAGTGCTCTTGGGGTACAGCTACACCCCTACCCACAGTGAGAAGCCAAAGCTAAGACTAGGCGAACGGTGAGGGACAAAAACCAGCAAAGTTTGGGGCCCCAGAGACAATCCTAACCAGCTACTCTTTAGCAATGTTTTGATCTGAATGTATAAATATACGACACAATTGTAAAGACAAGAGGTGGACTATGAGCTAGGCACTGTGGCATACACCTGTAACTCCAGCCACTCAGGAGGCCGAGGCAGGAGGATCTCAGGTTTGAGGCTGTGAAACTTAGTGAGATCCTGTCTCAAAATAAAAATAAAAAGGGGGCTGGGAATGCAGCTCAGTGGTAGAGCACTTGCCTAATATGTGTGAGGCCTTAAGTTCAACCTCCTGGGGTACTGCAAGAAAGAGGGAGGAAGAGGAGCAGCAGCAGCCGTGGATGGCTCGTGCATTCTCACTATTTCTGTTTTCCCATTTAACACTCTGTTGGGTATTTTTAAAGCACCCCATAAATAGGGTCCCTCTAACCAGCCTGAGGGGCTAACACTCAGGCTACATTCTACTCACTCCTTTATCCCCCCTCCCATTGAGTGAGCAAAGATGGCCCCTGACCAGCCTGACCAGCCTCAACCACCTCAATTTTGATTGGCTTCCCCTAGCACCTCAATTAAATAACTGCCCCTACCTGGCAGGTATGACAGTTTACCTGCTGTACCTGTCAGGAATGTGCCCTGATTGGCTGCTCCGAGCACACACCCCCTCCCAGGAGGCTATATAAACAAGCTCCTGGACCCCACCTGGACCCTCTTGTTTTCACCTGCTGTTGGACCCCATAACCTTGACCCAGTGCTCCCCAATCCTGTGAAAGACCACCTAGCAAGCTGATGAGTCAAGACCAGGGGCCCTGAAGCGCCGAAGGCTACAAGCAAGCCACAAAGAGCCTCCCAATTCCTCCCATCCTTGGGAAGGAGGGAGGCAGAGAAGGCGAGCTGCGAGAGTCAAGACCACCGGACCTCCAGCCCAGTGGAACACCAACTGCTTGTAGCTGTGCCTTTAAGGCTGAGCTGTACCATCAGTGAGCCTGCAGCATTCTATGCTGCGGGCTTAGAGCTAGCACTTAAGCACTTGATGGGGCTGCTTGCTGGTTGCACCCCACTTGGGGAGTAACCCAATAAAATTTCCCTCTCCTGTTTCCTGCAGAAGTCCTTCTTTGGCACCTCCGGCCACTACACCAACCCAGTCTAGTGGGTCCCCAATACCCACTTGGTGTCAGGGCAAGGCTCTGACCTCTGCCCCTCTGCCGCACCTGAGCCAAACCCCGACAACACTCGACCTGTGTTCACTGCACAGTCTCCGAGAGGAGCCTCGTTAGCCCACAGCAGCCACAGAGGGCACCACTGGGCAGGAGCCCCTCTCTGAGGCCGTCCAGCTGTGGCACAATGCACCCATTCAGCAGCCTTGTGCTGAGCATGCACGCTGGGCTCCCCGTTCCAGCCCCGGGGCACAGATGTAACACTCACAGATCACGCAGGCTCCCTTGGCAAGTGCAGCTGAGCAAGTAAGGATGGCCAGAGGGAACGTGGGCAGACTCTGCGGAGTGTCAGGGCTCAGGAGCCATCCGATGAGCAAACCTGCCCCCTAGAGCAACGGGCCCGTGAGAAAGACAGATGCTGGCTGGACTCTTCGCCATGAGAATAGGCATGGCAGGCAGAGCAGGAGGGGATGACAGGGAACAGATGCAGGATGCAGGGGAGCCTGGTGCGCAAAGGGCTCCCAGTGACAAAGGTGCTGCCAGCTCTGGCTGGTGAAGAAGGACCAGGGCTGGGCACAGTGGCGCAAGCCTGTAATCCCAGCAGCTTGGGAGGCGGAGGCAGGAGGATCACAAGTTCAAGACCAGAGGTAGTCTTCGTAATTTAGCAAGACCCTGTCTCAAAAAGTAAAAAAAAAAAAAAAAAAAAAAAGGGTTGGGGGCGCAGCTCAGTGGTCCAGCACTTGCACAGCATGCAGGCGGGAGTTTCTGGGTTTAAACCCCAGTACCAGAAAAAAAAAAAGAAAAAAAAAAAGAAGGGCCAGGAAGGGAGGCAGCTGTTGTAGGCCAGATCCCTAGGGAGATGAAAGCCCTTAGTGAAGAGCCCACTCTGCCTACAGCAGAGTCTCACGAAGGAGGACCACCCTGTGAGCCCAGCGTGTGGCACGTGGCATCCCAGGCAGGAGGCTCACAGGTTCCAGGCCAGTCTAAGTGAGATCCTATCTCAAAAAGAAGAAAGCCACCCACTTGCCAGCCCGTGGGGCAACGGAGGAAGCTGGGGACATTTTAGCTTTTGTCTTTATCCAATCCTCCTTGTTTTCAGGAAGACCCTCAGTTTAGTCAGGAGGGGTCTCACGAGAACCAGAAATCCGGGGCGCAGCAGAAGGGTAGGAAAGTGGAGGCTGGTTTGTTGTCAGGTTTTCTCCTTCATTGTTCTGCAGTCCTGGGCAAAGTGGGCAGTGGCTCTGACTCAATTTCTTCATCTAAACAGGAAGATAGTGTCATAGCGTCAATGTGAGGAGGAAGTGAAACCACAGAGTTAAAATGGACCAGGAATGTTTCTGGCCGAGACACTCAATTCCTGGGTATCTACTGTATGCCCAGCCCCAGACAGCGGGAAGCTGTTGGGGTTTTAGCTCTAGCCGGGCTAAGATTAGGGCCAAACCCTCAACATAACAAATGGCCGGTGATGTAAAGGAAGGACCTCAGGAGACCTTCAGGTGGTAAAAAGGGGTAGGTAAGGTTTATCAGGGCTGGGGTTTAGCTCAGTGGGTAGAGCGCTGCGCTGCAGTCTCTGAGGTCCCGAGTTCAATTCCCAGCACCACAAAAAATGGGAGAAGGGCCTGGCAATCCACTCCCAAGGCAATCCCGAAACAGTCAGCCATTGAAAACCCTATGAGGGTCGCTATGAGTCGCATACCGACTCGACGGCACCTAACAACAACAACAACAACAATAACAAGTTGAATACATTAGTGCTTACTAGGCAATCAGTGCTGGGATTTAGCTCAGTTGGTAGAGTGCTGCACTGCAGTCTCTGAGGCCCCGAGTTCAATTCCCAGCACCGCAAAAATGGGAGAAGGACCTGGCAATCCACTCCCAAGGCAATCCCGAAACAGTCAGCCAATGAAAACCCTATGAGGGTCGCTATGAGTCGGATACCGACTCGACGGCACCTAACAACAACAACAACAACAATAACAAGTTGAATACATTAGTGCTTACTAGGCAATCAGTGCTGGGATTTAGCTCAGTTGGTAGAGCGCTGCACTGCAGTCTCTGAGGTCCCAAGTTCGATTCCCAGCACCACAAAAACGGGAGAAGGACATGGCAATCTACTCCCAAGGCAATCCCGAAACAGTCAGCTATTGAAAACCCTATGAGGGTCGCTATGAGTCGGATACCAACTCGACGGCACCTAACAACAACAACAAGGTTTATTAGGTGCTCCCCTGATGGAGAGCAAGGAGCAAGCAGCCCCTCTAGAGCAGAGCTCTATCCCTTTAAGTGCTGGCCCTAGGCCTGCAGCATGGAATGCTGCAGGCTAAGTGCTGGTACAACTCAGCCTTAAAGGCACAGCCACAGCCGCTGGTGTTCCGTGGAGGTCAGTTGGTCTTGACTCTTGCAGCTCGCCTTCTTTTACCTCCCTCCTTCCCAAGGATGGGAGGAATTGGGAGGCTCTTTAGTGGCTTGCTAGATGCCTTCGGCTCTTTGGGGCCCCTGGGCTTGATCCCGCCGGCTTGCTAAAAGATCTTGCTGGAGTAGGGAGCACTGGTCCAGGTGATGGGGTTCAGGTGGCAGTTGGAGGATGGTCAGAGAGGTGAGGTCTCGGGGGGGTCTTCAGGGGTGAAATGGGGGTCCAGGAACCCTGCTTATATAGGGTCCTGGAGGGGTCACATGTTGGGATTCAGCCAATCAGAGCACACACCTGACAGGTACAGCGGGTAAACTGACATACCTGCCAGGTGGGGACAGTTATTACCTGAAAATGCTGAGGGGAGCCAATCAAAATTAGGGTGGTTAAGGCAGGTCAGGCTGGCCAGGGGCCATCTTTGCTCACTCAATGGGAGGAGCTGGTTTGAGTGAGTGAGATGAGCCCTGGGGTCAACTAGGGGTCAGCCCCTCAAGCTGTCATGAGTGACCCTAGTTGAGAGATATAATTTTAAAAATCCCCAACAGGAAGCAAGCATGTCTGGGAGTGAAGGACACTGAGCAGCAGTCAGTAAACAAGAAAACTAGTGCATAGGCGTTAGAGTCAGAGATCTGTGACCACACCACCCTTGAGAGGAGCAGGGTGGCTGTAGATTGTGTGGTCAGACACAGCTCCGCTGAGCACAGGATGCCACACTCAAAACTGAGAAACAAGGAGTCCAGATGCACAGTGGGCAGAAGTATCGGCAGGCCAAGATGACGATGATTATTGTCATTATCTAAGGAAATGGTGAACTTCAAAGACAAAAATAACTGTATACTAGTCCCAAGGCAGGACCAGGAATTTCTTCTTCTCATCCTCCACCTCTACCATCTTCACCTCTTCCTCCTCCTCCCCCTCCCCCTCCCCCTCCCCCTCCCCTCCTCCTCCTCCTTCTTCTTCTTTTCGGCACTACTGGAGGTTGAATCCAGAGTTTCGCACATGCGAGCCAAGTGCTCTACCACTGAGCTGACATTTTTTATTTTTTGAGGTAGCGTCTCATTGAGTTGCACAAACTGCCTCTTGTCTCTACCTCCCGAGTTGCTGAGATTAAAGGTGGGTGCCACCCGTGCCTGGCCAGGAATTTCACAGTAAGAGAGGAAGGAGAGAGCATTATTAAACACCTGCTGTATGCCATGATTTGTGTTAAGGACAGACTTTACATGTTATCTTTTATGTCTCAACAATATGGGCATTGGTTGTTGTTGTTGGGTGCCGTTGAGTGGATACCTGACTCAGAGCGACCCTATGTACAACAGGCGAAACACTATTGTCAGTGATTCTCTGCTATTCACAGGGTTTTCGATGGCAGATTCATTTTTGGGAGTGGGTTGCTGGGTCCTTCTCCCAAGCCTAGAGTATCTGGTGTTCCCAGGCAGTCTCCCATCCAAATACTAATCAGGCTCGACCCTGCTTAGCTTCTGAGATCTGATGGGATCGGGCACCACAATGCTACGGCTGCAGGCGTGAACATTGGTAGCTACTTTTAAAAGAAGTCATTAGAGTTTCAAAGGAGTAGAAGGAATGGCTTTGCAACAGCTGCACTGCAATTTTACTTATTCACCTCCCCACAACATACACACACACACACTCACTCACACACACTCACCCCTCCCTTAGCCAGGCTGAGCTGAGTATTTTAATACAGACAAGTGGGGAGCCGCCCTTGGAAGGTCTGCTTTTTCTGGAAGCAAGTGAAGGAGCTTGCTTCTTTACCGCTGCTTTAGAGGAGGGAACCAGGCTCAGAAAAACGAGCATGCGTCACTTGTACTGGAGCCATATTCACATCAACCCTCTCTGGACCTTCCTGGGCACGGCACAGTCCATCGCTCAGCTGGGGGAAGGCTGGAGATAGTCAGGGCAGCTGCCCTGAGCGAGGGCTCACCAGACAGGGCACTTGCTGCCTCAGAGGGTGTCTCAGCGTGGAAGCCACCCCACGGAGGGAGGAACCTTCCTCTTATCCCATCTCCAAATGCCAAACACGGGGGAGTGAGCCAGCCAGTAAAGCAGCTTGCCCAGGTGCTGGGAAAGACAGGGCTGGGACTCCAGGTACCTTCCTCCTGGGAGCCTCTGCCCCCAAGGGGGCGTGCAAGATGAGTTAGTGATGCGCGGAGAAATCGCTTCTGTTTTAATGGCTTATGCTATGCATGTTTATTGCTGCGGAGGACCCATTATGTAAAACCTACCATCTTAACTGTTTTTGTTTCTGACGAGGTCTCACTGTATAATCCGGGCTGGCCTCAGACTTGCACTCCTCCTGCACGTGCTAGGACTACAGGCCTGTGTCACCATGCCTGGCTCACCTTGACCATTTTCAGCGTGCGGTTCAGAAGCGTTACGCACACTGTTGGGCAACCATGACCACAGCCCATCTCCAGAACAATTCACCTCCTCAAGCTGATACTGCCCCCATTAACCATTGACTTCCCACGCCCCGCCCCCAGCTCCTGCCACTCACCCTTCTACTGTCTTTGTGACTTTTTTGTTTTTTTGAGACAGTCTTATTATGTAGCCCAGGCTACCCACAAACTTATAGCAACCCTCCTGCCTCAGTCTCCTGAGAGCTGGGATCACAGGTGTGTGCCACCGCTCAGCTTTGTCATTGTGAATCTGATGGCTCTAGGTACCTCATGGAGTAAGCGTCTGACTTTTTGTGAATGGTTTATTTCACTTAGTATGGAAATCTTCCAGTTATGCGCCGGGTGCAGTGGCGCACACCTGTAATCCTAGCAGCTCAGGAGGCGGAGGCAGGAGGATCGCAAGTTTGAGACCAGAGGCAGTCTGCGTGACTTAGCGAGACCCTGTCTCAGAAAGTAAAAAAATGGGCTGAGGGTGCAGCTCAGTGGTCCAGCACTTGCAGAGCATGCAGGCGGGAGGCCCTGGGTTCAACCCCCAGTATGGAAAAAAATAAAAATAAAAAATAAAAAAAAATCTTCCAGTTCATCCATGTTGTAGCAGGTATCAGCATTTCCTTCCTTTTCAAGGTGGAATACGGTTCCGTCGTATGGATAGATCACATGTTGGGTCCTCATTCATCCATCAGTGAATGCTTGGGTGGCTTCCATCTTTTGAATATTGTGGAAAATAGTGCTATGACTATGGGTGTCCCAACTTTCATTTACTTTGTGTACATACACATAAGCAGAACTGCCGACTCATGTTGTTGTTGTTGTTGTTGTTGTTGTTAGGTGCCGTCGAGTCCGACTCATAGCAACCCTATGTACAGCAGATCCAAACACTTGCCGATTCTGTGCAAGGCAAACCATGTTATTTATGTTTAAGCCCATTGTTGCAGACACTGTGTCAATCCATCTGGTGGAGGGTCTCGGACACAAAGCCGACTCATATGGCAACTTTATTTTTAACTTTTTAAGAAAACCCATACTGTTTCCAGTAGTGGCTGTGGCATTTTCATTTCCATCTACAATGCATAAAAGTTCCATTTTCCTCGTATCTGTGTAGTACTTGTGTTAAGTTTATTTTTCTTGTTTTCCTTTTGTTTTTTTGAGACAGTAGTTGCTGTATAACCCAAGCTGGCCTGGGCTTTGTTATGTAGACCAGGCTGATTGAACTTGTGTCAGTCCTCTTGCTTCACCCTCTGCAAGGCTGGAATTCCAGGTGTGTACCGCCACACCCCACTTTTTCTCTTGATAATAGCCATTCTAAGGGATAGGTGGGATGTCAAAATAGTTCTGATTTGCATTTGTCTAATAACTGATATGTAAATCATCTCATGTGATTATTGGTCATTCGTATATCTTCTTTGGAGAAACGTATATTTAAGTGTCTATCTTTATTTTTTGCCATTGTTAATTTGTAGGTACTCTTTATAAAGTCTAGACATTAACCCCTTAGCAGATATATGATTTGCAAATATTTTCTCCATTTCATGGGTTCTCCTCTCATCAACTATTAATATCAATTGATACAAAAACATTTTAAATCTTGATATAGTCTGATTCATTTATATATTTTTTTGAGGTACTGGGGGTTGAACCCAGGGCCTTGCGCTTGCATGCTCTGCAAGTGCTGGACCACTGAGCTGCACCCTCAGCCCATTTTTTTACTTTCTGAGACAGGGTCTCGCTAAGTCACGCAGACTGCCTCTGGTCTCAAACTTGAGATCCTCCTGCCTCCGCCTCCCAAGGCACTGGGATTGCAGGCGTGCACCATTACACCCGGCACTTGATTCATCTATTTTTTTCTGTCACTGACCATTTTTGGGCATGATGTGCAAGAATCCAATGTCATGAATCTTTTCCTTTGTTTTCTTCTAATAGTTAAGGTATTTGTTTTAGCATCTTTAAATAATGAACATTTTAAACCACCATTTTATATGTTATATATAAACTTTATATTTTAACACTTTATATTTTAAGATAATGTAAATATACATTTATATTTTAACATTTTATATTTTAAGATAATGTAAATATAGCACATAATAGAAGTTTAATACGCCTATTACAGTAAGTTCCCAAATGACTGATGTTTAATAAACAGTGTGCTAAACTAAACTGCATCCTTTTTTTTTTTTCCTTTTTTCTCCTGTTTTGGGGATCCAACCCGGGGTCTCATGCATGCTGGGCAAGCATTCTACCACTGAGCTACATTCCTCTGTCTTGTACACAAGCCTTTTAAAAAATCAAGAAAATGTAGTGGGTGGGGTGGCACCTATCTGTAATCCCAGCCCTCTGGAGGCTGAGGCAGGAGAATGGACACAAGTTTGAGGCCAGTCTGGTCTACATAGTGAGACCCTGTTTCAAAAACAAAAGACAAATTAAAAGCAAATAAAAATAAATAATCTATTTCAAAACACCTCTGGTCCCAAGAGTTTTTGACTAGGATTGTAGGTCAGTGGTGGCAGTGTTGTTCAGTGGTACACCATTTATTGAGTACCTAGCTTGAGTCCCTATCAGTTATTATTACTGTCTTTTACAAGTGAGAAAACTGAGGTAGCTGAGCCATTTAATTTGCTGCAGACCATGTAGGAAGTACCCAGAGTTTCGCGCATTTCACCATGATGGCTGAGAACAGGAATTTGTCCCGAGGATCTTTCACTGCAGCAGAACAGTAAATCCGCAGGGACGCAACAGAGACAAGTCGGGAGTCTGGCAGGCAGCTGTGGGGTGGCTCGGAATCGCGTAGCGTTCCAACCCTAGGTGCTTTCTCTCTTCCCACCAGGGTGCTCACCATCAGCTGTCATGGTGACGTTCTGGCCGCAGCAGCTCCAAGTTTACACTGGTCAACAGCAGGAAAGAAGGTATCTCATCCACCCACCTCCATCTCCATCAGGAAGAAAAGTCTTTCCCAGAACTCTGCCTCAAGTGATCTCTACTTCTCACTGGCCAACCAGGTCACATGCCCACTGCTACCCAATCACTGGCAAAGGACTTGCTCTATTCAAATTCAATAAAGGGCCGCTCTGGGCATGCGGTGCAGAACAGCTTGTGCCCCGCAGTGGGGCAGGCAGGGAGTGGCGGGGGCGCGAAGGGCCTGGATCCCGAGGAGATCGGAGTGCAGCGGCCTTCTGCACAGCTGCGGGCCGGGAGACTGGGCTGCCATTCCCCAGGAAGGACGGCCGCAAGGACCTCGGCCGCCTGCGCTCCCGCTTCTCAAGGCATCGGCCTCCCCCTCTGCGCCGCCCGAGGTCCCCGGCACCCATCGCCTGCGACACTCCCTGCTCCAGCCTGCGGATGCGTGGCGCGCTCCCGGGCCAGTCCACCAGGAGCCGTCAAAAGCTGCGAACGCTCCACCCAGGCCCAGCCGAAAACTTTGCGTCCCAGGAGATAAACCGCGACCTCGGCGCAGCTGCAGCTGCCCGGAAGTGAGGCGGGCTCCGCAGGGCGCCCGGCCTCGCCCGTGCTGATTGGCCTGCTGCGCCATCTATCAGCCTGTTGACCACTAGTAGGGCTGCCAACGGGCTCGGCGACCAATCACAAGAGAGGAGGCGGGCACTCTCCAGCCCTTCTCGCGATTGTACGGGAAGCTGGAAGATCTTAAACGCGTGGGCTTTTGGGACCCCTCCAAGGCTGGATCCGTGGACCCAGAAGCGACAAGCTGGCTCCTCCTTGAGAAACAACGACCTGGCACAGATGGACACGTCCCCACCTCCCAATTGCTCCCAATACCTGCTTGAGCACTCGCGGGCGCGGGCTCCGGCGCCCCTCGCGGGCCACGCCTCTTCCGCCTCCTCATTGGCTCCCCCGGGACACGTGGGGGGGGGCGTGGCGAGACAGGCGGCCCGGCCTCTGGGCTGGCATGAAAAGTCCCACTGACTCGGGCCTGGGGCCGCATGGATAACCTGGTGCAGGGCCTGTGGCGGCGGCGGAGGCCCGAGGAGCTGCTGGTCTCGGGAGACGCGGTGAGTCCCAGGGCCTGGGCGCGTGAAGCGAGAGGACCCCGCTCCGCCTAGTCCGCCGCTGCCTGACTCGGCTGCCCTAGGGCACCTGTTGGGGCTGAGCCACCGGGGCGGGGCCGCGGCATCGCCCCGCCCACCTCGCCGCGCCTGCGCAGAGATGCAGAACCAGGCACCGCCTACCTGCGCGCTCCCGTTCTACGTCCTCTTGTTAGTTGCGGTGGAGTCTGTATCCGTCTCATAGCGACCCTACATACAACAGGGGAAGCATTATTGTCAGTGCTTCTCTGCTGTTCATAGGGTTTTCAATGGCGGATTGATTTTTGGGAGTGGGTTGCCAGGTCCGTCTCCCAAGCCTGCAGCGCTTGGTGTTCCCAGGTGGTCTCCCATCCAGGTACTAACCAGGCCCGACCCTGCTTAGCTTCCGAGATCTGAGGGGATCGGATGCCACAGGGCTATGGCTGCAGGCTCCTGTACTTGGGGGTCACTGAAATAAGTGCCAGGGCTTCTCGTAAGACCTCGGGTGCTTGATGTCTAGGTCGGTAGCCTCCCGCTGCGTGCAGCCTGCTGTTCAGAGTCACTGGGGGCAGCCAATAGAAGCCGCAAGGGAGCTTGTCCACGCTGCTTAGGTGGAAGGCTCTAGAGGAGGAGAAGGGTAACTGGGCGAAGGGTGATTAGGGCGGGTCTGTGAGAACCTGAGGGATTACTAGGGTAGGAAGGCGGGGAGCAGAGGAAAACCTTTGTTGTTGAGTGCTTTTGAGTCAGGTCCAACTCATAGCGACCCCTTTCTACAACAGAACGAAACACTACCCGATTCTGTGGCGGGCACACTGTTGTTTTTTATATTTAAGCCCATTGCTACAGACACTATGTCAATCCATCTAGTTGAGGATCTTCCTTTTTTTCGTTGGCCTGCCACTCTCCTAAACATGATGTCCTTCTCCAGGGATTGGTCCCTCCTGACTGCATATCCAAAATACATAAGACGCAGTCTAGCCATCCTTGCTTCTGAGGAGCATTCTAGTTGCACTTCTGCTAGGACTGATCTGGTATTTTAAGTATTTATCTCCAGCACCACAATTCAAAGCATCAATTCTTCTCCTGTCTCCCTTATTCAGTGTACAGCTTTCACAACCATATGCAACTGGAAATACCACGGCATGAGTCAGGTGCACCTGAGTCTTGACATCTTTATTTTTCAACACTTTAAAGAGATCTTTTGCAACAGCTTTTCCCAGTGCAATACATCTTTTGATTTCTTGACTGCTGCTTCCATGGGTATTGATTATAGAATCAAGTAAAGCAAGATCTTGAACCTCAGTCTTTTCTCCATTTATCATGAAATTGCATATTGACCTATTTGTAAGTATTTTTGTTTTCTTGGTGTTGAGGCACAGTCCATACTGAAGTCTGTGTTCTTTGATTTTCATCAGTAAATGTTTCAAATCCTCTTCACTTTCAGCAAACAGAGTTGTGTCATCTGCATAACACAGGTTGTTAGCCTTCCTCCAATCATGATGCCATGAACTTCTTCATAAAGTCCAGCTTCTCAGATTATTTGCTCAGCAAATAGATTGTAGAGGTATGGTGAAAGGATACAGCCCGGCTGCACCCCTTTCTTAACTTTAAATCAGGCAGTGTTTCCTTGTTATATTCAAACAACTGTGTATAAATTCCTCATGGGTATAATTAAGTGCTCTGGTATTCCCACTCTTCACAATGTTATCCATAATTTGTTAGGGTCCATAGTCAAATGTCCTTTCATAGTTGATAAAACATAGACATCTTTTGGTATTCTTTGCTTTCAACTAATATCCGTCTGACATCAGCAATGATGTCTCTGGTTCTATATCCTCTTCTGAATCCAGCTTGATTTTCAGGCAGTTCCCTGTCTATATACTGCTGCAGTCCCTTAGAATGATCTTTAGTGAAATTTTGCTTGCATGTGATATTGATGATATTGTATAATAATTTCCACATTGGGTTTGGATCCCGTTTCTTGGAAACAGGCACAAATATGGGTGTCCTCCAGTCAGTTGGCCAGATAGAGGAAAACCGTAGTGGAGGAAAGCTCAGCATTGTAGCAGATGGCAGAGAATCATGGAAGACTGGAGCAGAAAGTCAGACTCTTAGCAGAACCTTGCCTTTTTCCAGTTTTGCTGCACCTTCCCTGGTTCTTACCTGAGTTTTCTTCATATGCCTTTTTTCTAGCCGCTTCTGGAGTTACAGACTTGACAACTACTGGATCTGTCTTCCCAGTTAATGCCAGCTACATTTGCTTTAGATGTTTTTACATTATAGCAAGAATGACTAGATGGCAAAGGTGTAGCTCAGTGGTAGAGCTTCCCCACACATAAAAAAAGACTAGCCTTCCGCTCTGCACCATCTCTTTCCTCACCATCCACTGCCTGACCTGAAGCCAGGCCACAGTACCCCATGTCCAGGTGAGAATTATTATATTACTAGGTCCAGCTTAGCTTTTTATTTTTTCCCAGTACTGGGGGTTGGACCCAGGGCCTCGTGAGTGCTGGACCACTGAGCTGCACCCCCAGCCCATTTTTTACTTTTTGAGACTGGGTCTTGGTAAGTTACACAGACTGCCTCTGGTCTCGAACTTGGGATCCTCCTGGCTCTGCCTCCTAAGCCGCTGGGATTACAGGCGTGTGCCCCTGCGCCCGGCTCAGCTTAGCTTTTGTGACAGAGACTTCAAACCACATTGGCTCAGACAAGTCGTGAGTTGGATTCTCCAGCACATAACACTACGGAGGTGAAAAGTCCTGTGTGGTGGGACCCAGGATCCCTAAATGTAGGTGTAAGGCAGGTAGAACCCAACCAAAGGTGCCATATGCCATAATTTGAATGTAAAATGTCCCCAAAGGTCATGGGCCTTAACATTTGGTGCCCAGCTGGCGGCCCTGTCTGTGGAGGCTGTGGAAACTTTGGGAGGTGGATCTAGCTTTGTGGAAGTGGCACCTTGGGGTTTGGGCCTTTGGAAGTTTTTTTTATCCTGACCTTATAGCCCAGGTGGCTCTGTGCCTCCTGCTCTGCCATATGTTTGTTTCAGTTATTCTGCCACAGCAATGACAGCTGATTGGTACAAAAGGACATTCAGGGACCTTAGTTCCTTCCCTAACACCACACCCTGAGGGTGCTCATCTGCATGGTCAAGGCTTGTGGGTGGTGGTGGGCACCTCTCCAGTCAGGCCTGATGTTTCAGATGGGAGGTGGCCACACACACAGACTATTGCTTCTGACCCTCAGGTGAGGGGCACAGACTCCTGTGGCCCCCTGGAATGCCTCGAGAAGAGAAGGGGAGAAAGGTAAAGCCTTGGGATGCTTTTGCCTTAGGGGACCTTGCAGCCCTTCATTGCCTCTCTGCCCTTATAAGGGCCGAGAGGAAGCCAAAGTGTACAGCTCTATTTCTAGTGCGACATCTCCATGGCTGCCTCGAGGGCAGCAGCAGCTCTTCTGTCCCTGGCACTGGGACCGGAGACTGTCCTCAGCTTCTGTCCCTAGATGCTGGGCCAAGGGACTGTCCTTAACTTGATTGTCATCCTTAGGTGTGCCGTCCAGATGTCCTGGTCTCATTGTCTTGGAAAGCTTGTTCTGTGGTCGTAGTTCTCAGTTGCAGTCCAGTCGAAGAGAGTTCCTTCTTGTTTTGATGTCGAAGGCGAGAGAGGGAGAGGGGACAGGGGACAGGGGACAGGGGACAGGGGACAGGGGAGAGGGCTGCCTCGGTGCAGCTCCTTATATAGCTGGCCCGAATAGCCTGAGCCAATTGGCTTTGAGTCTATTGTTCATGTATAATCCAATAAAAATAAGGGATATGTGAAGGGACTTGAAAAAGTGTCCTATCACAGTGTAGCAAAAGTAACCAATCACTTTGGAGCAAAGTGTCCAATCACAGTACAGAGAAAGTGTCCAATCACATTGCAACAAAAATAACCAATCACATTACAGAAATATTTACAAGAATACAAGCCTACTCAGACAGGCTTCTGGCTGCCACCTGTAAGTTGCTTTCACTTTTGGCTTTATGTCTCTACTTTTTCTGCCAATTCCTCAAATGTTGTTTTGCCTGTTTTTGGATTTCTTCCCTTCTCTTCCCAGTTCACCCCTACAAAAGCTGGCTCACCACCACAGTGCTCAAATTCCAGACCGCAGGAAAGCTAACAGTAAGGTGATGTAACCATACTGCCATGTCCGGAGTGTCCTGTGGCTGCCCTGTGGGAAATGAAAAGTCATGGTCAGCCTGAGGGCAGAGAGGCCAGGCTGGAGGCTGCAGAGCTGTGTCAGGCAGAGGCCTGCAGAAGCGAGGAGAGTGGGGTGGAGGAAGCAGGCCTGCTAGTTCTAGGAGAGCTATCTCATCGCCATGGTGTGTATTGCCTCTTAATTTGATAAAGTTCTTGTTTATATTGTACTTCGTCCTAGTCTTTGATCTAATAATCCACATTGAGTTCAGTAAAGTAGGTTCTCTTACCAAGTTTCCTATCCCCTCCACTTCCTGCCTCCCTCTCTCTGTCTGTCTGTCTGTCTGTCTCTCTCTCTCTCTCTCTTTCTTGCACACGCACATCTCCAGAATGTGGTTGCTGAGGAGCTGCAACTAATTCTCCACTTCTGCACACAGGCCAGTGGCTCTATACTCTGTGCCCCTCATCACCAGCAGATGTTAGAAAACTTTCTGGCCAGGACCCATCTCTAATGACTTGTTAAGTGATTCTTAGGCTGAGCCAGTCAGGCACCTCCTATAATGCTGAGCATCCAAGAATCCATGTCGCAAGGTCAGCTAGGGTGACAACAGGTGTAACAGTCACGTTTCTGTAAGTGTGGACCTCTTGAGCACCAGCTGTGCCCTGGGCACTGTGGCCGGCTCTGCAAATGTGATGGACGATGAGAGGAGTGGCGGCCTTGGCTGGGTTTGCCCTGAGACTCCTGCTTGGTCTTCCTCCACAGCTTCTGTGCCTGGCTCTCTTTGTGGCAATCCCCCGGCGCTCACTGTCACCAGAATTAAAGGTCTGGCTGCTCTGCCCATGGTTAAGTTGAGAGGCAGGGGTTGAGGCAAGGAAGGCAGTTGTATTAGAGAAAAGCCAGTTTGATAAAAATGGGGGCTCCTTTACAGACCTTTTCTCTTGGAGGTGGGGAATGCACAGGGCTCTTTTAAGGACTGATGGGAGGAGTAGGGCAGGAAGGCTTTCAGGATCTGTGCCTCTGTCTTTTGCCGAAAAGTGACAGTAGATTTGAATCTCCTGTGGAACAAGGAGGGGGTCTTGCAAAGGCCACCAGGTGCTCCAGGTTCTGCAATTTAAAGAAAGATTAATTTAACTTCCTAAGCATGTGTGTGGGATCTGCCCTGATACATCACCAGACTGGTCTCAAGCCTGTGTCAATCCTCCTGCCTCAGCCTCTGGAGTCACTGGGATCACAGGCGTGATCCACTGTGCCCAGCTTTGGGGATTCTGAGTTTTCCACATTGGCCAGTACTTATCTTTCTAATTATAGCTCTTCTACATTGCTGTGAATTGAAGTGTTAGCTCATTGTGATTTTGATTTGCTCAGTTGGTAGAGCACTGCTCTGCAGTCTCTGAGGTCCCAAGTTCGATTCCCAGCACCATAAAAAATGGGAGAAGGACGTGGCAACCCACTCCCAAGGCAATCCCTAAATAATCTGCTACTGAAAACCCTATAAGGGTCACTATGAGTCAGACACGACTCGACAGCACTTAACAACAAGTAACTAATGCCTGTAGCCATACCACTGTGGTGTCTGATCTTGGAAGCCAAGCAGGGTCAGGCCTGGTTAGTACTTGGATTGGAGACCACTTGGGAACACCAGGTGCTGTAGACTTGGGAGAAGGACCCAGCAACCCCTCCCAAAAAACAATCAGCCATTAAAAACCCTATGAATAGCAGAGAAGCACTGACAATAGTGTTTCTTGTTTGTTGTATGTAGGGTTGTAGAGTCATAGGATCACTAGGAGTCAGACACCCACTTGAAAGCACCTAACAACAAGTAACTAAGATGTGTTCTGTTCATGTACTTCTTGGCCACTAGTATATCTTCTTTGGAGAAATGTCTACCAGATCCTTTGCTCATTTTTAATTGGGTTATTTGTGTTTTTATTGCCTTTCTTTCTTTCTTTCTTTCTTTCTTTCTTTCTTTTCAGTACTGGAGGGTAGAACCCAGGGTCTCAGCCAGTGTTCTACTACTGAGCCACATCCCCAAACTGCTTTTTCATTTTTTATTTTGAGACAGGATCATACTAAGTTACACAGGCTACCTCTGGTCTTGAACTTGTGATCCTCTTGCCACGACTTCCTGAGTCACTGGGATCACAGTTGTGTACTTGGCTTTATAATTGTTCTTTATATAGTCTAGATACAAGTTTGTTATCAGATATGTGATTTGCAAGAATTTTTTCCCATTCTATACCTCTGTTTTCTTATAGGAGTCTTTTAGTTTCAGCTCCTACATTTAGGACCATGTTCCATTTTTGTTAATTTTTTAAATATAATGTGGGCTATGGTACCAACTGCATCCTTTTGCATGTGAATATTAAGTTTTCTCAGCACCATTTGTACAAAAGACGAGTTTGCCTCCATTAACTGCCTTTGTACCCTTATTGAAAATCAATTCACTCTGAATGTGAGAGTTTTTTTTTTTCCTGGACTTTCAATTCTGTTCTGTTGATTAATATACCTGTCTTTGTCTGGGTGCTGTGGCACACACCTGTACTCCCCATGACTCCAGAGGCTGAGGCAAGAGGATCTTGAGTTTGAGGCCAAGGTCAGTCTATACAATTTAGTGAAACCATGTCTCAAAATAAGAAATTTTAAAAAGGGGCTGGGACGCAGCTTAGTGGTAGAGCACTTGCCTAGCATGCATGAGGTCCTGAGTTCAACCACCCAGTACTGGAAAAAATAAAAATTTATATGTTAATACTGAAGTGGCATGAGAAAACCGAACGTACTTTGAGAGACTTAGGACTTGGGTAAAATAAAAATGGTTATTAGCTAATAGATCAGCCTGAGGAAACAGGCCCTCCCATGGACTGACCCTGAGTCTTTCTTCTCCTGGGGTTATATAGCTTACAGCAGGATAGAGGTCTTATACCTTATTTGGTTGTGTAAGGTCTATCTGCAGGTGGGCTAAGTGACATTTCAAAGACTGAGATAGTTGCCATGGTCATAAGGAGGCAGGGACCGTCAGGAAGAAGTTACTGGCAGGGTGTGAATGTGAGATAATGCAGTCAGGGGGATCAGGGAGTGACTGGTAGGGCTGGAATGTGAGAGGGACTCCCATATACACAGTGAGATAAATTTAACAAGTAGGTTTACAACTGGGAACATTAGGCTTTAACAATTATAGTTTAAGTGAAATACATTTCAGTTTTGATTAAAAATGTTTTACAGACTTTAATTTCTAGTCTGGGCTGGGATTTAGCTCAGTGGGTAAAGTGCTGCGCTGCAGTCTCTGAGGTCCTGAGTTCAATTCCCAGCACCGCAAAAATGGGAGAAGGGCCTGGCAATCCACTCCCAAGGCAATCCCGAAGCACTCGGCCATTGAAAACCCTATGAGGGTCGCTATGAGTCGCATACCGACTCCACGGCACCTAACAACAACAACAACAATTTCTAGTCTTCCCCAACAATACCACACTGCTTTTTCAGTACTACAGTTTTGGGGAGGGTTTGTTTGTTTGGGCCAAATTTCACTGTGTAGCTCAGACTGGCCTGGAACTTGCTAGGTGGACAAGACTGGCCTCAAGCTGGTGTCAATTCTCCTGCCTCAGCCTCCCACGTGCCGAGATTATAGGAGTATGCCACCATGCCCAGCTAGTACAGTAGGTTTTAAATAAGAATTGGCATCTGGAAATGTGCATCCTCCAACTTTGTTCTTTTTCCAGATTATATTAACTATTCTGGGCCCTTTAAATTTTCCCTGTGAATTTTAGGATCAGCTCGTTAGCTTCTGCAAAAGTCAGCTGGGATTTTGATAAGGATTGCATTGAATCTGAAGATGAACTTGGTAAGGTGCTCAGTTTTAACAATACTCCGTCTTTTGACCCATGAGCACGGCATTCCTTTCTAAGTTTCACTGATTTTCCTCTATCACTTTTCTATTCACTATCTTATTTCATTTGCCTTCTAATTGTTCCCAGAGTTTTAGGGCAAATTCCTCTGCTCCGGGAGTCCCATCAGACTAGGGAATCCCAGCAGATTAAGCTCAGCCACCCATCATGCTATGCCAATTAAAGAGAGTAACGGTTAAAAGCAGAGGAAGGAGATTTAATCAGTGTGGCACTGTGAGAAGAGAGGTGGTCAGATAAGGAGGTCTGGTGACTCCAAGCCTGCCCTTGGGGATACTGACCTGAGCTTTAGGTTTGACTAGAGGAAGGAGTGGGGCCGAGGACGAGGAATCCAGAGTTCAGCAGTCTTGGTGGAGAGGCGGTCTGGTCTATGGTTATCAGTTCTGCAGGGTGCTCAGGAGAAGTCGTGTCTGTCATTGCTTGAGGGAGTCATCTGGTTCCCACAAAATGATCATTCCTGCTCCAGGGTGCAGCCTCGCTATCACAGGTAATTGACCTCATTTTGAGAGTCCTTTATCCCTCAAGGGCGGGGATTTAGCTCAGTTGGTAGAGCACTGTCTGCAGTCTCTGAGATTCTGAGCTCGATTCCCAGCACCACAAAAATGGGAGAAGGATGTGACAATCCACTCCCGAGACAATCCCCAAAACAATCAGCCATTGAAAACTCTATGAGGGTTGCTATGAGTCAGACACGACCCCATGGCACCTAACAGCAACTATCCTGTGAAGACACCTGTCTCGCTTTTACTTACCTTGTGGGCTCACAAGGTAAGTACACAAATTGCAAATGGTAGAATTGCAAAAGCAATTTCCCACGTGCCAGCTCTGTAGTCTTCTTTTCTTCTGTTTGGGTTCAAATGCTCTTTTTTTCTAGGCTGCTAAGGTGAGGGCTCAGGTCATTGGCTTTGGACCTTTCATCTTTTCTAATGTAGGCATGTGGTTCTGTCAGTTTCCTCCTAAGAACTGTTTTAACTTAAATTTTGATTCTTTGTTTTCACTTCAAAATACCATATATTTTTCCATTTGATTTCTGCTTTGATGATTGGTTATTTAGTTTCTAAATATTTGGTGCTTTCTTAGAGATTTTCTTGTCATTGCTTTCCAGTTTGGTTCCACTGAGGTCTGAGAATGTTCTCTTCTCGGTGGCACCAGGAGGCGCGCCTGATGCTACCGTGGAGTTCATTTCAGAGACCTCTACTCAGGGGAAACCTGCAACATGACTTCTGCCACAGAAAAGAATTTCAGGACAAGTTAGCTGAAGCAAAGCTGCAGTGTGTTAATGAAGAATGTGGGGTTTATTGAGAAAAAATAGTACATGCTTACATTCAAGTACGGGCATTGGGGGGCGGGGAGGGAAAGGCGCGGGCAGGAGCATAAGGAAAGGATGGTAGTGCACACCCAAGGCCAAGGATGGGTGTGCGCTTCTCAAGAGCTGTGCTCTTAGCAATAGCTATTTGTATGAGATTTCGTGTCTTTTGAAGTTGCAATGCTCAAAGGATTAAAAGTGTTTTGGTACACTTATTTTTATCTAAAAACTTTAGTCCGTGAGATTACAAGGTATTTTATGAGGCTAGCTGTACAGGTTTACAGATAAGAAGGGAGTGCTTGTAGATGAAGCAGGTCAAGAAGGGTCAAAGCAGCTCTGCCTATCCACAGGTCACCAGGAAGTTAAGGCACATGATTTCACTGTAAACATGGCTCATAATCCTGTTCCTGAAATTCTCAGAAAAGTACAGGTTTACAGATGAGACAGGAGTAGGGTCCAACTCAGAGGTCAGGTGCATTTTGACCTTAAGCATGGTTCATTACTATTTTAACATTTGTGTGTGTGTGTGTGTGTGGTACTGGGGGTTGAACCCAGGGCCTCGCGCTTGCATGCTCTGCAAGCGCTGGACCACTGAGCTGCACCCTCAGCCCATTTTTTTTACTGTTTGAGATAGGGTCTCACTAAGTTACGAAGACTGCCTCTGGTCTCGAACTTGTGATCCTCCTATCTCCGCCTACCAAACCGCTGGGATTACAGGCACCCAGCACTATCTTAACTTTTTGTTGGTTGTGTCAAAATTCTGGACTCTCGGCCAGTGAGAGACTTACACCAGATCCTGGGGAGACGCCTTTCCCTTTACATAACCCTTTAATCTTCCCTGTCTTTCTATCCTACCTTACTTGAATGACTTGACTCCTTTTAAGTTTACTGAAACAACTTCTTTTATGGCCTCAAATATGGTCAGTTTGGGGAAATGGGTATTCTGCTGTCATTAAGTGAAGAGTTGGGTAAATGTCAGTCAAGTCAGATTGACTGACAGTTTGGTTTCGATCTGTTGTTGTTAGGTGCCGTCGAGTCGGTATCCGACTCATAGCGACCCTCATAGGGTTTTCAATGGCTGAGTGCTTCGGGATTGCCTTGGGAGTGGATTGCCAGGCCCTTCTCCCATTTTTGTGGTGCTGGGAATTGAACTTGGGACCTTAGAGACTGCAGCGCAGCGCTCTACCCACTGAGCCAAATCCCAGCCCCTGGTTTCGATCTACGACATCTTTAATGATTTTCCTGAAATCCTGTGGATTTTCATGAGAAGGGGTTGAAGCCTGCAGATGCACTCATGGACTGCTGAGCTCTTCTTGCAGTTCTGGTGGGGTTGCTCCATGCCTTTGCAGCACCGTTTTTTAGGTGCACACCCGTTGAAGAGTTTCATGTCCTCTTGATAAATAGGCTTTCATCATGATGAAATTGTCAGTGGTGCTGCTATGCGGGCTCAGCAGCTCAGTGTCGCTGCCTAGCCCGAGGAGCTCCCCTCACTGGGACCTCTACTCAGGTTAGGCTGAGTCCTTGGCTTAGTTGCAGAAAAAAATGTCAGGAAGAAGCAGAGAGTGAAACGAAATTCTACAGTTTATGAAGTACACACTTTAGAATAAGCGCAGGGTCTCAGAGGGAAAGTGAGATACACATCCGAGACAGGACCGTGGGCTTCTGAAGGAAGAAAAGAGCCCTTCGATGTCTTTACACTGCACAGATAGATATACACACTTGGCTTCAAAGTGTGCGTTTAGGGAGAGATCAGTAAAGCAACACAAGGGAGCTGTGTGGGTGTATGCTGACTGAAAACCTGGTCCCTAACTCCATTTGTGAGATTAGGTTAAACTCAGAGGTGTCATGTTTTGACCTGGTTGTTGTTGCATAGCCTATTGCTGTTTTTCCATTTCTGTTATTTAAAATGCCTCTCAAAAATAACTTCTCTGTGCAGGCAGTCCTCACAGCAGTTTTCTTGGTAGTTGCGATTTTCAATGGGAGAGATGTAAACCAGATCCAGGGGTGAAAGCTCTTTCCCTTTCCATGCCCCCTAATTTTTCCTTCTTTCTATCCTGCCTGAAAATCACCTTTTCTTGTCCCAGGTAATATTTTTTTGCTTTGAAATCTACTTAGTCAGACACTAATACATTTTAGCTTTCTTTTCTTCTTTCTTTTTTCTTTTTCCCACTGAGCTTTACCCTTAGTCCCTTTTTCATTTCTTAATTTGAGACAGGATCTTGCTAAATTAAGCAGCTGTCTCTGGCCTCAAACATGCCATCCTCCTGCCTCTGCCTCCCAAGTACCAAATGGCTAGAGATTACAAGTGTGTGCCCCAGTGGCGAGCTTCTGGCTTTCTTTTGATCAGTGTTAGCATTGTATACCTTACTATTCTTTCTTATTTTTAATCTATTTGTGTTTTTATACTTCAGATTTCTTACAGACTATAATTGAGTCTTGATTTTTTTGTTCTATTTATTCATCTGGATCTTTCCTGCATTTTCATTAGGATGTTTAGTTTATTTGGCTATTGATATAGTTAGGTTAAAATCTATCATCCTGCTATTTGTTTTGCATTTCTCCCATTTGGTTTTTGTTTACTTTTTCTGCTTTTCTCCCTTATTTTGCTTTAGTGGGATTTATTTTTCATGTGTATGCTGTTTCCTTCTTTGGTTTATTGGGTGCAGCGCCACTCTTTGCTTTATGACTTAGGATGTGCATCTTCAACTCCATGGTCATCTTCTGGCAACAGTGTATCGCTTCGTGTTTACGACCCTTCTGCTTCCTTTCTCTCAACTTCATACTTTTGAGGTCTTGCATTTTAATCTGGTCTATGCCACAGTCCCCATTTTGCATTGCTACCATTTC
The DNA here is from genome assembly GCA_007922755.1 of Pedetes capensis. Lineage (NCBI taxonomy): Eukaryota > Metazoa > Chordata > Mammalia > Rodentia > Pedetidae > Pedetes > Pedetes capensis. The sequence goes on along the minus strand of VMDO01007055.1, from coordinate 16,002 downwards.
TCACATCCAGGTACTAACCAGACCAACCCTACTTAGCTTCCAAAATTAGACTGAGACAAGACTGGCATTTCAGTGTGATATGGCCATTGGGATTTTTGTTTTGTTTGTTTGTGCTAGGAATCGGACCCAGGGCTTTGTAGAGCATGCTAGGCAAGTGCTCCGCCATGGAGCTGTGTCCCCAGCCCCTCTGTAACATTTCTTATAGGACGGGTCTGCTGGCGATAATTTTTTTTTCAACTTTTGTGCATCTGCTATAGTCATATTACTTTGACCCTTAGCCTGCTCATCTCCTAACTCAACTTCTCTTCACCATGCTAGACTTGGCCAAGAGGGTGGACTGAAAGATTTTGTCTGGTAAGTTGAGGAGTCTTTTAAAACTGGTCATAAGATGGCATCGAGATGTTAACGTCCCTTGGGAAGAGCCCAGTAGACTCTTGTGATGTAGGAGCCAAGTGTGGGAATACCAGCGCCTGGCTCTCTTTACTTGACGTTGAGCCAGATTTCATTGGGCTATGGAAAGCAAACTTCCCAAGCATGCAAGGTCACTTTCCAAATGAAAATGTCATTGGCCCAGAATCTTGGCCTGATGGGAACCATGCCTTCTTTCTAAGTGGCAGTCTGTGGGGCCTTATTCATCTTGAGTCACTCGGCATTCCCTCTTTTAAATTATGACCGGTGGTCATCCATATCACCAATTCCAGCAGAAGTAAACTTTTTTGTGGAAGAATTAAAATTAAACAAAACTAGACACACTTCATTCGGTAAACTGTTTCCTGTAAACTAAATTCAATCAGCATCTTACATTTATAGTATAAACTGTCTTTAAGACAGGGCTGGGATTTAGCTCAGTTCGTAGAGTGCTGTGCTGCAGTCTCTGAGGTCCTGAGTTCGATTCCCAGCACCGCAAAAATGGGAGAAGGACCTGGCAATCCACTCCCAAGGCAATCCTGAAACAGTCAGCCATTGAAAACCCTATGAGGGTCTCTATGAGTCAGATACCAACTCGACAGCACCTAACAACAACAACAACAACATCTTTAAGATAAAGGTCACTGTTGTTGTTGTTGTTGTTGTTGTTAGGTGCCGTTGAGTCGGTATCCGACTCATAGCGACCCTCTGTACAACAGGGGAAACACTATTGTCAGTGCTTCTCTGCTGTTCATAGGGTTTTCAATGGCAGATTGATTTTTGGGAGGGGGTTGCCAGGTCCTTCTCCCAAACCTACAGCTTCTGGTGTTCCCAGGCGGTCTCCCATCCAG
>VMDO01007055.1:0-14643 GCA_007922755.1 Pedetes capensis | reverse complement strand
AGATCGGATGCCACAGGGCTACCACTGCAGGCAAAGGTCACTAGTCAATAAAAATTCTCAAAATACCTTCACAGTGAAAGATTAGATTGTTTTTATTGTATGTTTATTTTTATATAAGATATGTTTTCTTGTGGACTTGCACCTGCATTACTGAGAGCTAATGTTTTGCGTTTGTTTTCTAATTTATAGAACACGTTCCTAACTCATGCCTACTATTCACATATAGGTACTATGTACTCAATCCAGGGTGTTTGTTGGTTAAGAGTGTGCCGTTTTCGTGCTCTGCACAGGGCGGCCTTGTTGAAGAGTTCAAAGATCGGCACCCGCTTTTCTTTTATGCTCTGCCCTCCTTTGGAGCAGGGAGTGGAGAGGTGGAGGTCTGAGCTGCCCCATGTGGCCGAGCCCCACCAGTGACGTAGCTGGCACTTGTTCTGTCCCTGGGGTGCTCTGTTCCATGGGGCCTTCTCGGGAGCATCGGGGAAGTGTCCCCAGTCGCGTCCTTACAAGGGCTCGCTCTCATCAGCATGGACACCACGGTTTTGAATCTCATTTCTGGCAAGTTGTTAAGTCTTTAACCCCTGTCCCTCCTGGACATCTCGGCCATTAAGCTCACCTGGGCCCATCACTTCCCATAAAGGGAAAAGTCCACATCAACAAAGCTGCAGCCCTGTCCCCTCAGGGCAGGGCAGTTGGTCATTGTGAAACTTGCACCTTTGTGCCGTCATTGAGGCAACAGGATGCATCAGTATGTTTTAACTTCTAAGTCTCATGAGGAGGCTTTTCCTGCTCAGCTGCGCCCCCGTTTCAGCTGTTCTTTGGGGCGGCTGCTATTCCCTTGATCTGCTCCAATTATTGGTAAATAATAGGGTCTTATGTACACTTAGGATTTTAATTTCGTTTGTCCATTGCAGGTGTCTTTTTAGTTTGGTGGTAACCCTTCCTCTGCCTTTAGGAAGGCTGACAGACCCTCTCTGGAAGGGCGTAGCAGAGAGTGAAGCATTCAACAGTCAGTCCCAAGGTGCACTGCTGTGGCAGCGATCCGTTCCCTTTGGTCTAGGCCAGTCCTTGCTAACTGGACTGTTGGCCTCGTGAGTGTGTGCATCAATATCGATAAAGAGCAGACGATGCTGATAATTTAATCTCTTGTAATGACTGAGGACTGCCAAGGGCATAATCTCCTCATTCCCCAGAGGAGCATTTCTGTCCGCCTTGGTATCAGCATGGCTTCACCCTTCTCTTGCCCCAGCAGGTTGGGACCCTGACCCCCCAGCCACCGGAGAACTCAGCTCATCACCATGGATGATCACAAGTCTGCTGACCCTAATTTACCAAATGCCATTTAACTGCATAGAAATGGTTTCGAATGTAGTAGATGTATCTTAAATTCCATCCAGAAAGTATAGGTTCTCCATCTTTATCCATGTCTCTTCTTCCTTTTTTCGTAAATCTGAACAAGTGAAATATTGCTGCTAACCAACTGTGATGTTACTGACGGGGGAAATGAAAACGTATGCGTTAAATGCTTGGGGAATATTTAATATTTCCACTTTTCCTTCTAGCCCAGATCATGGAAGGTCGATAGCAAACCAGTTATAATGCATAATACTTTTTCAGTATAAGGACTGAGCAGATTCTGAGTAACCAGAGATCTAGAGCCTTGGTCTTCTTCAAACCGTCGTCTGACTTCAGTGAATACATAGAAGGCTGGGTCACTCGCAAAAGTCCTGAAAATGGTTGCTAAGACTACTGTAATATTTGGCAGAGGAAGGGCTGGGTATGTTTTGAGATGCTAGGACACAACATGAAAATGAAATTTAACGAGTAGAAATCAAATTCAGTGAGTGTGTGCTGGAAAGCTGATGGTTAAGAGGAAAATTACCATGACAGGGCTTACGAAGGCCCAGGGGTGGGAGAGGTAGTTCACGTGGGGAGGTGGGGTGCCATCGGGAAGGCGAGCTTGGCCTGGGCCCACTTGTGATGTGGTTGCTGAGGCAGCCAAGCTAGCACAGGCTTCTTCCGGGGAAGTCAAGGCACGGGGAGTCTGCTCTTCTCAGCAGTGGTACTGGAAGCATTTGGCATGGTTTGTTTTAAGTGGGACCTGGGCAGTTTAGAAATGCTCTGGAGCAAGGTGTCCAGGGAGCGAGGAGTCTGAGAATCATCTCTGGAATAGAATAGCAAGAGAGACTAGGGAGGCTTGGTTGGAGAGAATAAGCTTCAGAGGTACCTGAGAGCCACCTAACACATCTGAGAGGATGATGATGTCCAGGAGGAGGGCCTCGGCTCATTTTATGTTGCTCAAGAGGGAAAGCCTGCAACCATACCACTGTGGCTTCCGATCCTGTCAGATCTCAGAAGCTAAGCAGGGTAAGACCTGGTTAGTGCTTGGATGGGAGACCACCTGGGAACACCAGGTGATGTAGGCTTGGGAGAAGGACCCGGCAACCCACTCCCCCAAAACAGTCAGCCATTGAAAACCCTATGAATAGTAGAGAAGCACTAAAAATACTGTTTCTTCTGTTGTGCATAGTGTTGCAATGTGTTGGACACCGACTTGATGGCACCTAGCAACAACAACAACCAGGGGGAAATTAGAATCAGTTGAGATTCTGTGAAGACAGTTTGGTGTAGCTCAGTATTTCTAAAATATGTCATGTATACAACTGGGGGTATGAGGGATATTTTTCATTTAAAAAAAAATGATGGTTCCTGCTTGTCATCCCAGCACTCAGGAGGCAGAGGCAGGAGGATCGTGAGTTGGAAGCCAACCTGGGCTACATATGGAGACCCTGTCTCAAACAAACAAACAAACAGCAAAACCCTTATTTTGAAATAGTTTTAAGCTAACAGAAAGGTTGCAAAAGAATATTATAGAGAGTTTGTGTGCACCCTTCACCTGAATATGCTAATGATCATGATAATTATAGGCCTTGAAATTAACGTTGTCAGTACTGTTAGCTAAGTTATGTAATTGATTCCAGTTTTCCTGTTAATACCTTTTTCTGCTGTAGGAGCTAATCTAGGGTTTCACACCGCTGCATTAAATTGTGTGTTTCCTTCATTTCTTCCAATCAGTGACCCTTCATCAGGTTTTTTTGTTTGTTTGTTTGTTTGTTTCAGTACTGGGGGTTGAACCCAGGGCCTCACGCCTGCATGTTCCTGCATGTTCTACAAGTGCTGGACCACTGAGCTGCACCCCCATCCCTTTTTTGACTTTTTGAGACAGGGTCTCGCTAAGTTACGCAGATTGCCTCTGGTCTCGAACTTGCAATCCTCCTGCCTCCACGTCCCAAGCTGCTGGGATTACAGGTGTGCACCACCGCACCCAGCCCTTCACCAGGCTTTTAGGACCTCAGCACTCTTAACACTGGTCAGATCTTTTATTGTCCAGCATCTTCTCAGGATTTGAGTAAGGTCACACATTTTTGGTATGAACTCCACAGGAGTGATGCTGTGCGCTCTCTCTCTGTCATAAGGCAGGTGCAGGATGTTGTGTGCCTCAGTATTGGAGATGTTCACCCTGTCACTTGGTTAAGGTGGTTTCACCTGCTCTTATTATTTTTGTCTTTAAAATTATCTACATCTTGGGGAAGGTAACTTTAAGGCTATACAAATATCCACTTCCCTTCTTAAACTTTTGCCTACTGATTTTAGCATCTATTGGTATATCTTATCCGAAAGAATTTTCACTGTGGTATTTACTTAATGGTAATTTTGTATTCCCCTCCTACCTTTCACATTTATGATCATGTATTTGTGAATCTGATCTGCATCCTTCGAGCATTTTCAGAGGGCTAAAAATTCACGTGCAGATTTGAATCACGTGCAGATTAGATTGGTGAAGAGCTGGTTTGGGGGGAAATTAAAGAACTGTATGTGTTGTAAAAACATGATGTAATAATTTAAGATTAGATTTGAGAATGTACGGCAATTAGAATTTGTCTTTCAGGTGCTATAATCCGAGCAACTTGGGAGGCAGAGGCAGGAGGATCACAAGTTCGAGGCCAGAGGCAACCTACGTAACTCAGCGAGATCCTGTCTCAAGATAAAAAATGGAAAAGGGGCTGGGGGTGTAGCTCAGTGGTAGAGCATTTACAAAGTATGTGCGAGGCCCTGTGTTCAACCCCTAAGTACCCCCCCCCCCGCTCCCCCAAAAAAGAAAGATTTTGTCTTTCAGGGAATTCTATCCTTTCTCTCACATTTATTCATTCAGTTCTTTTTGTTGTGTGTAGATTCATTGGTGTTTACTACTCTGTGGATTATAATAAAATGCTATTTCTTTTATTTTGTATTTACTTCGTTGCTTAAGTTGTCCCAGCTTTGGCTATTTGGAAGTCCTTTGGCTTGGAGCCTGTGTCCTTTTGAGATGCCCTTGTCCTTTCATGAGGACTGCCTAAGTTTTTAGTTCCACAGGGTCCTAGTTTGGGTCTGAGTGGTTTGTGGAGGTAATGGAACTTTGGGAGGTGGGATTCTTGCTTCGTGGAAGTGGTTCCCAGTGGGCAGGACTTTGGAGGTTTTTACCCATACCCAAGGTTCTAGGAAGCTCTCTGCCTCCTGCCCCTCCATGTCATGAGGTCATTTGCCCCAGGGCCAGCTGCCCTGTCAAGATGCCTGCCCTGTCACCATGCCTTGTGCCATTGTGGACTGATCCTTTTAACCGAGTTTCCAATGAATCCCTTCTCCCTTGAGTTTGCTTTGGTCAGTTTCTCTGCTGCAGGGAGGACAGCTGCCTAAACACACGACATGCTTTAGGTAATGTCAAGTCATCCTAGCCGAGAAGATATCCTTTTATTTTTTCACATCTCCTTTGTGTCTTTAAACCATGTTTTAAAGGGCTAGGGATATTACTCAGCGCTAGAGTGCAAGGACTTGGGTTCATCCCCAGCACTGAGGGGGAAACATAAAATCTTTGAATAAGTTTTGTGCAATTTTTTTTTTGTGATGATTGCGGGGTGAATCCAGGGCCCCGCAAGTACTTTGCAAGTGCTCTACCCACTGCACTGCACCCCCAAACTGTTTTTAATTTTTTTTTTATTTTGACACAGGGTCTCGCTTTAGGTTCACCTGGTATTTTCCCAGCTCCCCCTCTGAATCTACTGCTTTCATGGAGCCTGGATTCTTTTGAGGGGAGAATGATATTTAGAACCCCACCTCTAGGTCATGTTGCTACTAAGATCTGTTCTCTGTGTGTATACACACATGTATGTGTGGATGTACACACACTGGTCCACAGATACACTCACCTACCGATGTTGTTGTTGTTGTTAGGTGCCGTCGAGTTGGTATCCGACTCATAGCGACCCTCATAGGGTTCTCAATGGCTGACTGTTTCAGGATTGCCTTGGGAGTGGATTGCCAGGTCCTTCTCCCATCTTTGCAGTGCTGGGAATTGAACTGGGGACCTCAGAGACTGCAGCTCAGCGCTCTACCCACTGAGCTAAATCCCAGCTCATCGATGGGTGTTTCTATATCTCTGCCTCAGTAAGTATGAAAAGATATGCATTCAGACCCCTACTACCAATTCCAGTCCCAGAGCCATGGGCTCCCTGTGGCCTTCCCCTTTCTTTATTTGTACTTTGTTTCTTCAGCAGTGAGAAAGTTGCCTCTGGTTATTGATGCCATACGTACATGTTCATTCGGTGCCCATGAGGTGGTTTCCCCCTTGGTGACCCCATGAGAAACAGGTCTTCCACGGAGGGTGCAGTGTTTGTGTACAGTTCTTTCTGTCTTTCACCTTAGCAATTCCAGTTAAAAGAGGACCTTCCAAGGTTACTTCAGGCAGCTCCTCCCTAGCTGTGTGACTCGCTCGTCTCGTGCTCAGGTTCCCTGGTTATTGTTGGTATTCCTTTCGGAGCCGCCTTCTCCGACATCCCAGCTGATTTCGATTTTTTCCTGGTGTCTGGGGATGTGCATTGTTGCTAAGGCGTTACATGCAGAGCCACACGCTCCCTCCTCGTACCTGTCCCCAGCTCTTTCCCACCTCGTCTCTGTAGGAGAGCGATCTCTTCATTGCTAACGTGTCCTTCCTGTACATGTCAGTGTTTTGTGGCTGTGCCCACAATACCTAACAGAACAGCTTCAAAGGAGGAAAGATCTGTTCTGTCTTGTGGGCTCTGCTGTTTCAGTCCGCAGGCCCTGGTTCTGTTGACTCTGGGCCTGTGGTACGGCAGATCGTCATGGTGACAGGAACACGGGGCAGAGGCTCCTCTTGGCGGACAGGAAGCAGAGAGAAGGGAATACAGAGATGGACCAGGCCAAGATACAGCCCCAAGGACATGGCCCTGGCCACCTGCTTCCTCCAGCTGGGCCGCACCTCCTACTTTGCACCACCTCTCAGAGGCCTTCGTACTCTGAATGCATTGAGGGTTTAATCCATTGATTACATCACAGCCCTAAAGCCCCGTCACTTCCCAAAGCCCATCAGCTGGCAGTCAAGCCCCCAGTGTGTGGGCCCATGGGGGACACTTGGTATTCACACCACACACTGTGTTTTCTTTTCTGCCTAAATGAGCAGATGCGCATGTGCTTTCTTACATCCTGGTCTTTCATACATGGTGGATAGCATGTTATTGATAGTCTCTGGCACCTTGTTCCTTGCCTTGCATTTTGTTTATTCTGGAAATCCCCTCAGGCAGTCCATAGGACCCGTCTTCTTTTTTTTTTATTTTTTTTAATTTTGACATGGTCTCACGTTTAGCCCAGGCTAGCCTTGGACTCTTGATGCTCCTGACTGACCCTCCTGAGTGCTATGATTACAGTTGTGCACTAGCACACCTGGCACTTCCTCCTCTTTGCAGGGGCGTAGCACCCCATTGCTTATATGTAATTAGAGTCTTTCTGGTGTATTTTAATGTCCAGGCGTGGTTTCTTCAGGATTCTTCCAGCTATTCTTGCACGTTTGTTTTCCATGGGATCTTTAGTGTCAATATATGTTACGCGATGAAATAGCTTATTGGTGTTTTTAGTGGAACTGCATTGAATTTACAAATCAACCTAAGGAGAACTGTCATCTTTGTAATGTCAAGTCATCCTAGCCGAGAGGATATCTTTGTATTTTTTCACATCTCCTTTTGTGTCTTTAAACCATGTTTTAAAGGGCTAGGGATATTATTCAGTGCTAGAGTGTGAGGACTTGGGTTCATCCCCATCCCCAGCACTGAGGGGGAAATGTTGTAAAATCTTCTCATAAGTTTTGTGCAATTTGTGTGTGTGTGTGTGTGTGTGTGTGATGGTTGGGGGGGTGAACCCAGGGCCTCACAAATACTTTGCAAGTGCTCTACCACTTCACTACACCCCCAGACCATTTTTAATTTTTTTTTATTTTGACACAGGGTCTTGCTAAGTTGCATAGGCTGCCCCTGGCCTCAAATTTGCAATCTTCCTGCCTCAGCCTCCTGAGTCCCTGAGGCATGTGCACCAGCATTCAGCTAATTTTGTGCAATTCTTGTTATGTTTATTTTTAAATATTTTGTTGCAGTTATTTCTTACTTTTACTTTTACTTTTTTTTTTTTCAGTACTGGGGATTGAACCCAGGGCCTCGAGCCTGCATGCTCTGCAAGTGCTGGACCACTGAGCTGCGCCCCCAGCCCATTTTGCTTTTTAAGACAGGGTTTCGCTAAGTTACACAGACTGCCTCTGTTCTTGAACTTGCAATCCTCTTGCTTCCGCCTCCTGAGCCACTGGGATTACAGGCATGCACCACCTCGCCGGCTTTTTTTTTTTTTTTTTTTGAGACAGGGTCTCACTGTGCAACCCAGACTGGCCTTGAACCCATGTCGACCCACATGCCTCAGCCTCCCGAGTGCTGGGAGTGCCGGTGTGCGCCTCTACCCCCAGCTCACGTTTTGCAGGTCCTTGAGAGGAACGTGTTCTCTATGCTCAGAATGCAGAGTTTACCCTGTAAGATCCACCTTGATCGTGTCGTTTAGACCTTCTGTCTCCTTTGCTGTTGTTTCCTGGTGCTGGGATTGAACCCAGGGCCTGGCACCTGCCCGGCCAGTTCTCTACCACTGACCTGTTCCTCCAGGCTTTACTTATCTTTTGCACACTTGAGCTGCCTCGTATGAAAATGGTGAATTAAATTTCCGTTATTAGTGTGTCTCTGTGTCTCCTTCTATCTCCTGTGGTCTTTGCTTGGTAAAAGTGATGGTTGTATTATTTGGTTTATGTTCATAGTGTTATGTCTCCCGGGAATTGTGGCTTTTAGCACTGAAAATGTTGTCTTTGATGCTTTGGGGCTTGAATTCCACGTGATCTCCTGTTCTTCCTGTGCTCATTTGCTGGTAGACTTTTGTCCATCCTTTTCATTTTTAGCCTTTCAGCATCAGTGTATTTTAGGTATGCCACTTGGATGCAGCATTTGGGTGGGTCTTGTTCTGTGAGCCAAATTAAAAGCCTTTTTCATGGAATAGGTAAGTTAAGCCCATTCATAGTTATTGACATGGCTGGCTTGTTGGCTTGCAACTGTTTATCATAGTATTTTATAATTATGTCTGTGTTGTTTGTTCTTTCTATGAGATGGGCCTTCTTTGCTCTTTTATTGTGATTTTTAAATCTTTATATTTAGAAAGATTTATATTTTCTTTTTTCTAGATTTATTTTTTCTTTTTTCTAGATTCTTATTTTCTAGTGATTATTTGTATTTTGATCTATTGAAGGTCCTTAGCTTCCTGTTTTACGTTTTAGCCTTTTACTGTCTGGTTTCTCAGGTTTTTTTCTGTATCATTTAATATTCACACAGTTCTTATACAGCGATGAGAATTTTCCTTTCTCTTAGTCTCCTACTTTTTAGTTGCATGATTTCTAGTTTGTCTAGCGAATATTTGTACATTAACTGTCCTCCCAGACTAACCCCACCTTCCTTTAGGTCAGATAGATGTCTATATATTTTAAAATACTTACCGTAAACCCTTGTGCTGGAGCAATCCCAGTCATTACCTGATGAGATAAAGCTTACCCTCCTCTAGAATCCTCAAGAGTGGCTGGTGAGTAGAGACTTCCCTAAGTTCTTACCTCTGGGAGAAGGATGTGGCAATCCACTCCCAAGGCAATCCCGAAACAATCAGCCATTGAAAACCCTATGGGGGTCTCTATGAGTCCCACAGGACTTGAGGGCACCTAACAACAATAACAACAAGTTCTTACCTGGTGAACACCGTTTCTCCATATCCTGATATTTGATGGAGAACTTGGATGAATTTGAAAATCTTGGCTCAAAATTATTTTCATTGAGTTTATTAGAATGTTACCCCACCCTGTCTTGTTTATGTGTTGGTTTTGAAAAGTCTGGCACCGGTCTGAATTGTGCACGGAGGCCTTGAGGACTTTGAGATCTGATGGTTTAGTAGGACGCGTCAGGGTTGATTTTAACTTTCCAGGTGTCCTGTGAGTCCTTTCGTTTTAAGATTGGTTCTATGTCTGGGACATTTTCTTAGGGCACCGTTTTAGACATTAGCTTTGTTGGTGGTGGTGGCCTCTCCTCTGGGATGGAGTGTGGGAGTGCCGTTTCCTTTGTGCTTGCTCTCTATTCCCGTTGCTCACCTTCTCGCCCTTTTTACTTCCTCCTTTACCAGTCTCTTCCTCTCTTCTCCTGGTGTGCGGTTCTTCTGTGCCCTTTTTTACCCTTTGCTAATTTCCATTGGACTCTTTCTCCCTCAGGCATTTCTTTGTCATTCCTGAGACAGCCTTGTCTTTTCCTTGCATTGCTTTCTGTTGCTTATTCCACTGTCTTTCCTTTCTCCTTGTTTCTGTCCTTTGAGTTTGTACTTCTAGTTTTCTAGTCCAAGGCGGCTGTCAGTGTCCCCAGGTGCATGGACCGTGTGTTTAATTATGTCTGGAGTGCTGAGTTGTGATCTTCTTTTGGTTGTTGGTGGTTTTTCAGGGGAACTTGTTGTGGCAGAGTTCTTCATAGCCCCAGGTCTGGGGGCGACTTCGCTGGTAGTGGTAGCAGCAGGCGGCAGAGTTGGCCTGGTGTGGGTTGGGGGGGCTGTGAGGCCAGATCAGGAGGACCCTGAATGTTCCTCTTTTCCTTCTTTTTACCTTCTCCACCCAGTCGCCACGGGGTGCTTCTGCCCTTCCTCTTTTGCCCCTTTTCCTCCCCGGAAGCCTCTCAACTGCATCTCTCTGCTTGTGCAGAGCGCGAGGTCCCACCCTGTCGCCTGTGCTGTGGTGAGCACAGGCTCGTTTACAGCTTTCGTCCTTGTGGCGGACCCCACGGGGTCATGTCAGGTTGCGGCCGCATCTGTGCTTCTCCTGGGGGTTCTCCTGCCCGTGCTGACCATGAGGCTCATGGCACAGTGGCCCCGTCCAGGCTGGCGGGACAGTGAGCAGGAGGGCGCTCTTGCGCTCAGATCCTCCTGCTGCAGTGCTGGCCCAGCCTCAGCCTTCTGTCTTCAAGTCACGGCAGGGGTGTGGCAGACACGGCAGGGGTGTGGCCAGTCGCGGCAGGGGTGTGGCCAGATGCAGCAGGGGTGTGGCCAGACTCAGGGTGGACTTTCCCCTCTCACTGCGTCCTGTCCTTTCCTAAGGATGGTGGGGACGTAAGTGAGCTGCATGGCCACCATGTCTTCACCTCCTGCAAGTCAGGGGTATACCCCAAGAAATTATTTTAAGTGCTTTAAGTGTTTCAGAGTTCATTTCTCATTTTAATCCATGAGCATCTGTCTTAAGGTGCATTAGACAGTAATGGTAAAGCTAGCAGTCTAAACCCATGACACGAAGTTTCTACATCGAATAAATCCATTTGGCGAAAAAAAGCCAATTTAGAGACTATCAAGCGAATAACACCACAGATAATAAACAAAATTGGTAAAAATCAGTTTGGCAAGGACAGGGATTTGCAGCCGACTACAGAAGTTGGGGAGGTGTCAGCAGACGGGGTGTGGAAGCGTTCTCTGACCTGGGAGGTGCCTGGCAGCAGGCCTCCCTGGGGTCCAGGTCCAGGGCTCCTCAGAGGGGTGCTGGCCCTGGCCAAGGGTCGACTGGGCAACTGTTTACACAGGTCCTCCCACGTGTGGAGCTCCGTGTTGGCCAAAACACTGTGGCCCTGGGAATACACAGAATCCCCAGACCCTGGATCAGATCACTTGCCCTTGAGCATTGGAGGGCTACTTTTATAGATACCTCCTTTAGTTCCTGTGGAAGCAAAAACCAGATGTTAACTTTCTCAGGGGTTACCCAATTACGGGCTGTGTGTGCAGATTTTGAAATCAATAAAATTAATTTGCTCTTCAGTGTCAGCAAGACACAGAATTATTCACATGTGAATTATTCATATTGTATTAAGAAAATATCTAACCTGATACTAAGCAAAATGTGTTGAAGCATATAACTAGTTTCCTGAACAAAATTTATAGGTTTTGTGCATTTTCAATAAAGCAGTCACAATAGTTTATTACAAGAGTTTCAGCCAAAACTGTTTGAAATGACTATTTTAAATCTATAAAGCTAAGTAACTATCAGACGATGCTAGGAATAATGAGGTTAAACATAATTGATGGTGGTTATTCCTGAGCAGATAACGTTGAACGCCATCTCCTCACATGTCCTATAAAGTTTCCCAGCTCCACCGGGGTCTGTATTCGGAGCTGAAGTTTTCCGAAAGCAAATTCAATCAGGGTGTTATGAGCTTTATGAGGCCATCTGAAGTGAGATTTTGTTTGTTTCAGAAACGGGCATGTAGGAGATCAGAAGCTAACGGGCACGAGCATGGCTGCCAGCAGGTGGGCACCTGTGTCCTGGTGTCCTGGAGCCCAGGGGACCAGGAGCCTCGTCCTGGGGGTTGTGCTCCCACACCTCAGCCAGACGGCGCCCCGGGGAGGCCAGGCTCAGGGGTACGTTCCTCTTGCCACCAAACCAGTTGCGAGCGCCCTTTAGACATTTTAATAAAGATTGTAAATAATCATTGTTCTGATACATCTGCGCCTGTGGTTTGTTAAATAGATTCCTTGCAACGGTGGAAGGAGCCCAGCCCAGCTCTGCCCGAGATGTATTGCGGGGGAATCTGTAAGTGCATCAACTTTCTTGCCACCACATAAAAGACAGATTTCTTCTTAAATATTAGATCCATAAAACAAAGTTAATAAAAACTGCGATTACGTTTTTCTAAGGAATGAGGGAGGTAAATAAAAGTAAGGCTTGCTGTGAGCTTTCTTAGCGTTCCGTTGGACTACAAGCCTACTTGTTTCCAGCTTCAGGTCAGAGGTAGAAATTCCAAAACAAAAGAGTTCTTAGGAAAAGAAGAGATCGTTTGAACTGATGAAAATAGAGAAACACGTTAAGGACATCTTGGAGAAAAGTCTGCTCTCCGCATTTAATTATTCAGCCAGTAGTCAACATTGTTCCCTGCTTTGTTTAAGGTTTTCTAGTATGTTTCCATAAACTTCACATAGATCGCGAATTCCAGAAGGAAACACAACTTCCTACCATCAAGTCAAAGTCAAGGGAGGTCAGAAGCTGCCAGAGTCAATTCTCAGACTCCTCTATGGGGCAGAATATCATAAAGTATATATTAGCATAATAATACCTTTGTTATTAATTTTGAACCTACTCTAAGAGCAAGTTAATATGTTTTGATAACCTCTATAATTCTTGGGGTTTTTTTTATTTTAAATTTGAAGTCTTAATATTGCAATGAAATAGAATTGTATTTAGATTCCACATAAAAACCAGGAGTGAGTGAGTGTGTGTGTGTGTGTGTGTGTATGTGTGTGTGTGTGTTTCTGAGATTGCCTCCTAAAGATATTCAGGGAAGTGTATTGCTGTGTGCTGTTTTTGACAAGCAACAGATTGAATCCGTAAACTATGAAGATCGTCACTTGCTGTGCTGCAGGGTGCTGTGTTTTACGGTGACCCGATTCTGTTCTGAACAGACCTGACGCCATGACGGCTGCCATTCACAGGAACCTCTCAGAATCTGGTCATTAGATAAATGTTGTTGTTGTTAGGTGCTTTCGAGTCGTATCCGACTCATAGTGACCCTCATAGGGTTTTCAATGGCTGACTGTTTTGGTATTGCCTCAGGAGTAGGTTGCCATATCCTTTTCCCATTTTTGGGGTGCTGGGAATCAAACCTGGGCCTCAGAGACTACAGAGCAGAGCTCAACAGCATTAGACAAATGTTGTTGTTGTTGTTAGGTGCCGTTGAGTTGGTATCCGACTCATAGCGACCCTGCGTACAACAGGCGAAACACTATTGTCAGTGCTTCTCTGCTGTTCATAGGGTTTTCAATGGCAGATTGATTATGGGGAGCGGGTTGCCAGGTCCTTCTCCCAAGCCTGCAGTATCTGGTGTTCCCAGGTGGTCTCCCATCCAAGTACTAACCAGGCCTGACCCTGCTTAGCGTCCAAGATCTGACAGGATCAGATGCCACAGGGCTATGGATGCAGGCCATTAGACAAATAGGAAAACAAAATCAAGTTTCCAGCTTGGTCCACAAAGGTTGCTTTGCTAGTCTTTGTACTCTGTCTTCAGAAAGTTCTTCCTCACATGCATTGTGTTCCCTGGTGTGATTCTGAACAGTGGTGAAAGACCCTGACGCCTGAACAGAGAGGGTTCAGGTTGATTTGCGTAGCACCGTGTGTCCTCTGGAAGGCAAGTGGGCAGTGCATGCCCCGGGAAGCATGGCGCCATCCTAGTTGAGTTGCCTATTTGGCTGTGGCTGACTGTGCTCTTCCTGCTCCTGCCCCTTCCCATGGAATATGCCTTTCAAATCCTCCCATCTGTCGGAGGCAAACACTTGGAATGTAGCGTGAATTCCTAATGCTCGGAGAGCTGATGTTCTGGTGTGAGTGGCTTAAAGGAAAAAAATAATATTTAGCTCAAGCAACTGATTGGATCATTTTGGCTAATATTCTGTTTGAACAACAGTACCTGTTTGATTAGGATTTTCCTTCCTTTGTAATTCCCCAAGCTTGCCTCCATTAGTTTCATAGGAAATGAATCTGTGAGCAGAAAACCTACATTGATATGTAAATATCATTTTTTTTAAATGCTCAATATTCTTTTCATCTAAATTTCAGAAACTGACTTTAAAAAATCAGTTTCCTTTTATTTGTCGTTACTCTCAATAAAACCTCACCCAGGGTTGGGCGTTTTAATATTTACTCCCACTATTTCTAAAAGTCTTATGTAAATAAAGATTGAAATGTGAATTTGAAAAGTCACACCTCTTGATATTTGAACAGACTATAGCTGCATATATCTTCTTTTTCTAATAATATGGCTAGTTTCTCTCCTAAGCTTTTAAAATGATAAGGCACTTGCTATTTTTATGTTCTAAAACATCAAAAGGTTCAGTGTTAAATAAAAAGCAAATAGTATTTTTAGAAATGCAAAATCCCAGGGAGTAGTACTTAACAATAAACCGCTGATGGGCAACAATTCCAAATTTCAGAAGACTTTATTACACTCGAGGTTCGGTTCACAGTTGCTTGCCCATTCACGTACACATGAGCGTGCCCCTTCCTGGGTGTAGTTCCTGAGGTGACCCCCTGGCTTAGACCAAGCCCCTCCAGCATGGCTCCCGGATCAAAGAGAAGCAAAGGCTCTGTCAGTGGGAGTTGGTGTGGGATTCTTAACAAACGTGCATGAGCTTCTCAGCTTATTTGGTGGCCTGAAGCTCTTGGGTTTGCACCCTCAGTGGGCT
>VMDO01007054.1:21752-94647 GCA_007922755.1 Pedetes capensis | reverse complement strand
ACATAGAATTAAATATGCTACTATAAACATCTTTCCTTAACAGTTCTTGACTTAACCTCCTGTAAAAGTATTGCTTTCCCTTCACACATCACTATCCATTACTGCATTACTCTGAATCCAACCACTCTCCTTCCTTTACCTGAGAATTCCATGATTGCTTATTTCCGTTAGGAAACTGTCTGTACTCTGCACCCACCAGAGACTCCCTCAGCTTTCTGATTTGTCTGTAGACAGTTCATTGTCAAAATGAAAAAGTAAAAATTTCCAAGGAAGCTATACTATTATAGATTTGAATTTACTTGCATTAAATCAGTTCAGATAACCAAACTAATGAACTGCCCTTGTTTCAGGTCTGCTACCTGACAAAAGACAGGAAGTATAAATGTTAACACTGACACAAGGTATGTATGCTCTAGGGCTAGTCCATGACTTCAAAATGCTTTCTAAACAAATATTTCCTGACCACTGTGGCAAACTCCTATAAAATGGAGGACAAACTAAAGAACCTCAATGTGCTTTGCTCTTACCTAAATAGACAAGCATTAAAAAGTGGAGTTTAGGGCTAGAGGGGTAGCTCAGTGGCAGAGTGCCTGTCTAACATTCACAAGGCCCTGGGTTTGATCCTCGGCATCACACACACACACACACACACACAAAAAGGTGGAGTTTATCAATAATGCTTCATGATTCTCACAGCAGAGCCGGGTACAGTGACCCACACCTGTAATTCCAGCAACTTGGGAGGCAGAGGCAGGAGGATCACAAGTTCGAGACCAGAGGCAGTCTGTATAATTTAACAAGACCTTGTCTCAAAAAAAGTAAAAAAATGGGCTAGGGGTACAGCTTAGTGGTACAACACTTACAAAGCATGCAAGCATGAGGCCCTGGGTTCAATCCCCAGTACTGAAAAAAAAAAAAAATTCTCACAGCAGAGACAAACTGCCTTCAACAATGAACCAAAATTCACATAAAATTAATCCATTTTAAAGTGAACAATTCAGTAGCATTTGCTGTTAGGTGCCGTCGAGTCGGGTATCCAACTCATAGCGACCCTACATACAACAGGCGAAACAGTATTGTCAATGCTTCTCTGCTGTTCATAAGATTTTCAATGGAGGTCTGATTTTTGGGAGTGGGTTGCTGGGTTTGTCTCCCAAGCCTACAGCACCTGGTGTTCCCGGGTGGTCTCCCATCCAAGTACTAACCAGGCTTGATGCTGTTTAGCTTCCAAGATCTGACGGGATCGGATGCCACAGGGCTACGGCTGCAGGTTCAGTAGCATTTAGTACACTCATAATGTTGTGCAACCACTACCTCTACCTTGTTCCAATACATTTTCAATACCCTGAAAGGAAACTCAGTATTGGTGGGATAATTTCAAATGGTATTGGCAAGGATGATAGGACTTCATGTCCTATCTACCAATGACATAATCATGACAAGGTTGTCGAGGTACCAAGGGGCAAGAAGCACAACTCTTGAGGTTATTTGAGTATCTCCAAATGGGCTATAAAACATTCTGGTTATTGTTGTTTATTTTCAGGATGGAAAGAAGCTTTCTCTTCCTTGCTGGAAAGCTATAAGGTAATGGTAGAAAAACACTGCTTATTTCTGTATTGCCCATTTAGGGAATCTCAAATTATTCCCGCAGTAACAGGGATACACATTTCACTCTTACTGTTAAAGAACTCTATAAAGTGGACAAAACTCTCTGGAAAAGGCCGTAAGGGTTGATTTTGTGTGTGTAGTGGGGGGTTGTTGTTGTTTTGGTTTTTTAAAGACAGGGTCTTCTTGTGTAGCCCAGGCTGGTCTGGAACTTGCGATGTAGACCAGACTGGCCTGGAACTCATGGAGATTCTCCTGCCTCATCTCCTGAGCTGTGTGTGTCACCACTCCCAGCCTAGACTTGATGTACTTAAAGAGCAGCAAGAGTCCAATATGGCTGGCTCAGAAGGAGAGAGAGAGAGGGAGAGGGTACATAATCTCAGGCATTTCAGAAGAAATCATGATGGAAGGAGATCATCCTCATGAATCCCTGCAAGTCTTTGTAAGAATTTTAGCATTTATACTGCACAAGACAGGAAGCTGTTGGAACATTTTGGGGAACAGATGAACATGGTACATGTCTTAAAAAGAATTAATAAGGAGGAAAATGTTACCTTCACAGTTGAGAAACCTGGTGGATGCAACTGTAACCAAGTGATCATGAAGGTTAATATAAAAAATGATATTTTATGGACACCATGTGCTACCTGATATGAAAAAGACTCATAATATGCATCCAGTATGATTTCACATATAAAATGTTTTCATGAGTATATACTTCATATATATACATAAATAAAGCTTAGACAAAATTTACTATTTAGAGATACATACAGTGGTAGTAAAACACTCAAAAAGAAGAGATAGTTATCTCAAAATTCAGGATAACAGTTCCTCATGGAGCAGGGAGGGGAATTTCCATCTGGGAAGGGCACTGAAGGATTTCTTAAGGTGATGTTCTGAATCTTAACCTGGGTGATGAATTCACACATTTTTATTTTATTCTTTAATGTTTATACTTTGAGATAAACTCATAAAAATGGCAAAAATAATATAAAGACTTCTCTGTATGTCCTTCATCCAAATTCCCCAAATCTAACATTTTACCCATTTGTGCAATCATTTCTTCACATGTATTTGCATATTTTTATTTTAAAATTGACAAAAACTGTGTGCATTTATGGGGGACAGCATGTTTTTATATATGCATACATTGTGGAATGACTAAAACAAGCTAATTAATATATTATGTCACATATTTATCTTTTTTTGTGGTGAGAACATGTAAAATCTACTTAGTGATTTTCAAGTATATATTATTAACTATAATCCCCATGTTGTACAATGGATGTCCTGAATTTGGTCATCCTGTCTAATTGAAATTTTGTATTCATGGTCCAACATTTCCCTAATCTTTCCCTTCCCCCATACATGGATTTTTGCCTATGCTATTTTTTTCAACGATTTGAGAAACCAGTTGCTTACAAAATGGTTCCTCACCCCTAAAATTTTCCATATGTATTGCTTCCAAACAAGGATATTCTTTCATAACCATAACACAATTATCACGGTCAACAAATTATCAGTAGTAATATTTTACCTGCCGGCCATAGTCAAATTTCACTGACTGTTTTCCCCATTTAATTGTACAAGTGAGAGAGAAAAAAATAAGAGGAAAAACTGATTTTTAAAAATAATTTATTTATCCTGTTCCAGGATCCAAATGAGGATCACGTTTCATTTAGTTATCATTGACTTGTTAAACTGCATTAATTCTTCAATCTAGACCATTTCTTCAGTCCTTATCATTCAAGACTTTAACATTTTTGAAGAGTACAGACCATTTATTTTAATAGCATGTCCCTTAACTTGACTTCGTAAAACGTTTTACAGTATAATCTGAGGTTTTATGCATTTCAGAATTTCAAAAACGAGACGCAACTCGGAGAGAAATACTAAGAACCCACAAGAAGTAAATTTCAAAAAGTACTGATTAGCAAAGAAATCAGTAAAACAGATTTACCAAGATGTGGGCTCTTTTTAAAATAATGACTTTCTGATTATAAGAACAAAACAGTGCCGAAAAAAGTAGTATCGAAGGCCTCTTCGGTGCTACACACCTGCACTTCCTCCTGTATTAGGAAGAAGGCCTCCATCAGAGTAAAAAGTAAAAAAGCTTCTTGCATCACAAACTTTGCTCATTTGCAGGCGCCATTTTCCGCTTTAGGCGCAACCCCACCCCCCACTCCACTCTTACCCGGCCTCAGACCACGCCCCCTTCTATGTCACAAGTCTAGCCTTGTTCCCAGGCGCCAGCCTCCTACCCTAACTAAACCGTCGTTCCCTCCCCCGGCCTACAGATATTGGCTACAATGTTGCTCTTCAGCTGACGCCAAAAGTCTCGCCTACTTAGCAGGCGCACCCGAGCACTTGCACGTTGCTCCTCGCACCCGACGCTACATTTTGTAATACAGACCACTGCCCCCGCCTCACCTAGTAGAGCCTGCCTGCTTCCTAGGATCCAGGTTCCCCGACGCCGGCCCCCACCCGCAAGGCCCTTTCCTCTCTGGCCCCGCCTCCATCACAACAAACCCCATTTTGTTCTCAGGCCCCGCCTCTTTCCCAGACGTTGAGATTCATTCACAAGCACTTCCCTGCCTTCACAAGCACTTCCCTGCCCCCTCCCCCGCCCCACAGCGCCTCTTCTACAGACCTTGGCTTCTAAGTCCCCCACGGTTGCTAAGGCCCCCATCGTCCCCTTAGCCAAGGCTTCACTTAAGCCCAGCCTCACCAGCTTTCGCCGGCTCGTAGTGGACGCTTTCGCCCACTCTCGCCACTCTCGACTTGGCGCCACTGGTCGTCCAGGCCAGGCATCGCCTTGCGCTGTGGCTCTCTGTCCTCAGAGGCCGCTGCGACGGCAGCTGCAGCGGAGTCCGCTGCGACCGCCGCCATCGCCGTCCGTCCTCCTCTAACTGCCAACGCAACTGAAGATAGGAAGACCCTCAACTGCCACTTCCGGAATTTGTCCCGGAAACGGAAGCAGAGCCCCCCAAACGGCCAGGAGACTACTGCCATCTTGGATATGGGCCCCGCGCTCCGACGCCTCGAGGAACTACCCGGGCACTGAGCAGTGGGCTGTAATTTCTGCGCCCAGTACAAGGGGTAAACCCTCCAATTGGGAACCAAGAAAGACAACAGTGACCTGTGGAATTCCAATGCCATGTTGAGTCTGGGCAAAAGGTTTTGTGGAAGGCGAAGGTTTCCGATGTGGGCAAGGACATGCTGGGAAATGCTTAGGCCTCCAGAGAGGCCTCAAGTGTTCCCTGCCTTGTGTTGTGCTTAGAAGTGCGGGCCCCTACTCCAGAAGCAGCATTTTTGTTAGCCTGACCAGAATGCTCTCCTTTCATGGCACTACCTTTGTCATCCATTAAAACCCAATGTAAAAAGAGGCCTCCACCTCCAGAATGCCTTCTAGGCCTGAGGGCCATTGGTTTCCTTCCTGAACTAGATTTATTTGCTAGATAAACGTGATGATGGCAAGTCAGCCGCAAACCCTGTGTTTGGAGACACAGCAATAACAATTAGTCGCCTGCCCAACCAATTTAAGTGCTTTTTGGACTTAAATAGTAGCCTCAGGTAGCAAATACTGTCCCTTCTCACCCACAGGCAAGAATGGCAGAAGCTGAGGGCCAGAAATGTTAATTCACTTGTTTTCCAGCTAGTTATATGCTGGAGCTGTAGTTGTAACTCAGGGAATCTTATTCTAGATCTATGACTTTAAACACCAGGCAGGGGATTCTCAAACTGTGGTCCCAGGCTATCAGCCCAGGAAACCCTCTGCAGGGACTCACAGTCAAAACTATTTTCACAATACTTTTTCATTGTCATTCTCTCATGCACATATGGTGGAACTGTTCAGTGGCTATCTTGGCATAAGCAAAAGTTCTTTGGGTGTCCTCAATTCTTTAGCAACATAAAGGGACCCTGAGACCCAAAGTTTGAGAACCATTACACTAGACTAGGATTTCTTAATCTCAGCACTATTGTAGTTTGTGGGGAATGCTGCAGACTGTTCAGGTGCATCTGGGCCTCTATAACTAGACAGTGGTGGCACTCCTCAGGATAATCATAAGTGTCTACCTGTAGAATTACCAAATGTCCCTTGTTCCCTTGGGGGGGGATGTCTCTGGTTGAAAACCACCCTACTAGACTATATTCCCTAACATGTCTGTCATTTTGTTGTACTGTGGGTGTGTGTGTGTGTTGCTATGAGGCTAAAGCGATGCCACTGGTATCTCATACCAGCAGGGCCACCTATAGTGGACAGGTTTCAGCTGAGCTTCTAGACTAAGACAGACTAGGGAGCAGGACCTGGCAACCCACTCCTAAAACAGCTAGCCACTGAAAACCCTAAGAATAGCAGAGAAACACTGTCCTTACAACTGGATCGGTATGCAACCTCACAATAAATGAAGAAAAGATTGAGGTTGCCCACGATTTTGCTTTACTTTTTCTACAATAAACACCCATGGAAGCAGCAGTCAAGAAATCAAAAGACGCATTGCTTTGGGAAAAGATATGGATAAAGATCTCTTTAAAGTATTGAAAAGTAAAGATGTCACATTGAAGATGAAGGTGTGCCTGACTTATGCCATGGTATTTTCAGTCTCATTATATGGTTTTGAAAGCTGGATATTGAACAAGGGAGACGGTAGAATTGATGCTTTTGAATTATGGTGCTGGAGATGAATACTGAATATACCATGGACTGCCAAAAGAACCGACAGATCTGTCCTAGAAGTGCAACTAGAGTGCTCCTTGGAAGCAAGGATGGCTAGGCTGCGTCTTACATATTTTGGACATGTAGTCAAGAGGGACCAATCCCTGGAGAAGGACATCATGTTTGGGAGAGTGGCAGGTCAACAACAAAAAAGAGAAAAACACTAGATGGCTTGACCCAGTGTTTGCAACAATGGGCTTAAATAAGATCATGTGCCTAGCACAGAATCAGGGAGTGTTTTGTTCTGCTGAACCTAGGGTCTCTATGAGTTGGACCCGACTTGATGGCACCTAACAACAGGCTATACTTGGGAGAAGGTGGCAGCGATCCACTCCCAAAATAATCCCGAAAAACAATTAGCTATTGAAAATCTTATGAGGGTTACTATGAGTTGGACCCAACTCAATGGCACCTAACAAGGCTATATTACCCTTTTCTTTGCTAGGGCTCCCAGTTGAATCTTGTCAAATCCACTGAATCAGCTCCTCTCATTTCTTCTCTACAGACTGCCCCTCCCCACCTGTCTCCTTCACCAGCCCTAGACTTGGTTTCTTCCCCTTCCAGAGGCCAACTTCTGCCTATATCAATCCTAGAGTAATTGGATTAATTCTAGTCCCTTTGAGTCTGGCCTGGCAATCCTGTCCTCCTTGGCATGGTCCTTGATTTTCCAGCCTCCCTTCTGCCAGAGGTGACCATGTTGTGATTCTAGCCAAGGGATGGCACAGGAAGCCTGCTGAAGTTTATGGAAGTTCCAGCCCTGTTACAAGGGGGGGGTGTCTTGCTTTTCCAGCTTGCTATCGCATCTCTGGGACATGACAGCCATTGTGGCACCATTGAGACTGCATAACTAAGATTTCATCAGATTGTTTTCAAGGACACAGTGGAGTGATTAGAGGTTCATGGGCCACCACTGCTGGGCTTCAGTAAACAGCCACCTAACTAGGCTTGCTAGTACTTGCAGCATTTTCCTGGCCCTGCCCACTCCACCTCTCTGCCTGTAAGTCTATTTTCAGCTTTGCTCAAGATGGTGGGATGGGGGCTAGAACTCCTAAGACAAGAAATAAAAGCTTCAATTATTTTCACTC
Source organism: Pedetes capensis (assembly GCA_007922755.1). Taxonomy (NCBI): domain Eukaryota; kingdom Metazoa; phylum Chordata; class Mammalia; order Rodentia; family Pedetidae; genus Pedetes; species Pedetes capensis. Next base: position 87,237 of record VMDO01007054.1, on the reverse strand, counting down.
CTGATGACAATTCCCAGGCTGAGCCATTTGATTCTGGCCTCTCACAAATCACTGCCTTTTCCAGAGTCATTTCAGCCATGCCATGGTTCTCATTACTTCCTGGTCATTAGTAACCCAAACCTCCAGCTCCATCTATGGCCCAACTCCTAAACTTGATCTGTTTATTAATTAAAGGATTCCTCCACCTACTCAGTGTTCCAAAATCTACCCTCCTCTCATTCCCTCTTCTAATTGACCATCTTTATGGTGTCCTGGTCAGATAACATGGTCATCATAGTAGACCTCTCTACCCCATCAGCCCAGCCCTGGTTCTGTCAGGTCTTCCAGTGTCCTTCTAACAACCTTTCTACACCCTCCTGCCTCCACCCTGTCAGGCTTCCTCATATTGCTAGATAAATAAAACTCCTCTCTGCTTCTTAGCCCATCAACACTATTTAGCCTACCCTACCTGCTTCAACTCGGATGTTCTACCATCCTGTGTGCAAACCTTAAGAGGCCTTTTTTCCATAGTCCTGCTATGTCCCTGACCCACTCCCAATGCTCTACTACATGACAGTGACCAGGTAGGAATTCCAATCATCCCAGCTTCAACAACTTTGCTTTTACAGGGATTTGCAATCAGACTTTTCACTTTAGACTTTTTAATATTTCATACAGCGATTATGGTGCATTCGGGAACCCAACCTCCCAAACCCCACTAGGAGGGCTCCCTCCCCTGCCCTCCCACTCCGCTTAAGGGCCCCAGAGCTTAGGGTGGAGGGAGGGGAGGTAACCACCCATCCAGGGACGGACCCTGGAGATTGTCCCTGCCCTGCCTCACCCTCCCAGGGGTTGGGGGGGCGACACCTGGACACAATACCCTATGTGCCCCTCTGCTCTTTGTGCACATATACACACTATGGCTCCTCACTGAGGTGGTCAGTTCCTGGCAGGGCCTCTACTCAACAGCACCGAGTGGGATAGGGCAGGAGGACTAGGCTGGGGAGACCCTGAGAAGGAAGGAGGCACTGGCTACGAGAGTGCAGGAGGGAAAGAGTGGGGCCCCCCACCTTGTCCATCTCCCAGAGTCTCCGGTAGTTCCCAGATCCCCCTGCGGCTGGGAAGGGCAGGCAGGGGAAGAAGGCAAGTGGCCGAGGCATGCTTTCCGTAGCCAATCCCAGGGTCTGGTGATGGTCAGGGTTCCAAATAGGGGCTACATCCCTGCCTCTGAAAGGCTGGGAGTGGGGCTTCATTGCACAAAATACTGTGGGAGGGCCACACACAGAAGGTGGGGCCCAGCCAGTCTGTATACAGAGATATTGCATTTAAAAAAATGAGAACCTCATTTAAAATAATTAAAAAAAAAAACAAAGAATGAAACAAACAAAAAAGGCCCACACAACATGAGGCAGGTGGGGCAGGCAGGAAAGCAGGCAGAGGATGCCTCAGACCCAAGGCATCACCACCTTCTCATCTGAGTCGAAAGCCCCAGCCTGGGCTAGCTCCAGACCCCTGGCTGGCCGTGGGGTAGTGGTCCTGGGGGAGGGTATGATGAGGAAAGGTAGGCCTGGCCTCAGTGTGGGAGGCTGGCGCGGCCATGCTGTCCGCCGGCAACTACCGAGACAGAAAGAGAGACAGACAGACCAAGCAAGGGAGTGATGAGAACTTTGTTAGCACCCAGCAGACACGCCAATGGGTGGGTTGACAGGCCAATGGTTGGGTGTTCAGGTGGGTGGCAGGGGACGAGTGAGCAGAAGAGTGTGGCTCAGGCAGGTAGGCAGGCAGCAAGCAGGGAGGATGCAGTTGGGGACTGCCCTGTGAAGGGTGTGGCATCCCTCCAGCTGCTGCCTGCTGGGGCCTCGGTCTGTGGCTTAGAACTTGGCTTAGAACTCGGTGTCCACCACACGGAAAGCTGGCCTGCCTGCGGGGGGAAAGCAGAGCAGATGGCTGTTGGTGGGCAAGCAGGTAGGTGGGCAAGGGAGCGGGAGGGGAGGGCCACACTTACCTGAGTCAGGCATAGATGAGGACCGAAGGTTGGCCTCCTTTTGTAGCTGGATCTCCTTTAGTGCAAATATGGAAGTAGCTGCAGGCAGAGGAGACACAGAAGTGAGGGATGACTTATGGGGCATCCAGGACTGGCCCCCAAATGGCCCAAGTGAAGTTAAAATGAGTTGTCTCTTCTTGAGAGGCTTAACTTTCATCTGTCAAGTAATTCCACACACAAAGCAGCTACTAGGCAAGACGGGAATACGGACTATTGCATGACACAAATAAATCATTATTAACTTTATCAAATGTGATACTGATATTTCAATTACCACCTGTTAAATCCAGGTGATAGATGGTGTGTTGGGATTTTACTTAAATATAATCCAGTGGGCAGACAGGAAAAGTACACCTTTTTTTTTTTTTTTTTTTTTGGTGTGATGGAAGTTATCAAAAAAAAAAACGCTTTTATACATATATGTCAAAATTATTTAAGGATGAGTATGATATCTGGGGTTGAATTTGATTCAAATAATGAGGGATATAAAGAAAACCAAATTGGCCATGAGTTGATGACTTGGAGTACTTGTGGCCTCATCAGATTGTTTTGTCTATTATACAACGTGGAAATACTCATGTTAAAAAACTGGGGTGTTTCCTTTTTTTCTTTTCTTTTTTTTCCCAGTACTTGGGAGTTGAATCCAGGGGCTTGCACATGTGTTGCAAGTCCTCTACCACTGGGCTGCACCCACAGCCTCCCTTTTTTATTTTTTATTTTTTTGCCATACTGGGGGTGAACCCAGGGCCTCAGGCTTGCATGCTGGACCACTGAGTTGCACCCCCAGCCCATTTTTTTTTTTTTTTTACTTTTTGAGACAGGGTCTCCCTAAATTATGCAGACTGCCTCTGGTCTCAAATTTGCGATCTTCCTGCCTCTACCTCCCAAGTTGCTGGGATTACAAGCATGTGCCACAGTGCCCAGCTTCCTTTTTCATTTTCTATTTTGAGACAGGGTCTCACTAAATTGCACAGGCTGCCACTGGCCTCAAACTTACTATCCTCCTGCCTCAGCCTCCTGAGTCACTGGGATTACAGGCATGTGCCACCATGCCCAACTTTTTTTTACTTTATGGGGTGGTTTGCTTTTCTCTCTGTGTTTTTATTAAAGTCTTTTAAAGCCAGAGATAAAAAAGGCCATCCCATGTGATTTCACTTTTCTTTCTTTTTCTTTCTTTTTTTTCAGTACGAGAGGGATTTAACTCAGGGCTTCATGTATGCTAGGCAAGTGCTGGACCACTGAACTGCACCCCTGGCCCCTATTTTATTTTGAGACAGTTTTGCTGAGTTGCACAGGCTGCCTTTCGCCTTCAACTCATAAACCTCCTGCCTCAGCCTCCTGAGTTGCTGAATTACAAGCATGCACCACAGCACTTGGCTCCGTGTGATCCCACTTCTATAAAGTACAAGGACAAGGAAAACTTACTTATGGTGTTAGGAATCAAAATAGCAGGGTTGGGGATTTAGCTCAGTGGTAGAGTATGTGCATGCCTAGCATGCTCAAGGCCCTGAGCTCAATCCCCAGCACCAAAAATAAACAAAACAGAAAATCAAAACAGCTGTCCATACTCTTCTAGGAAGGGGCCTGGAATGGCTGAAGAAGATGTAAAAGAGCTTGAGGGGAGCTTCTATCATTCTGTTTCTTCACCTGTGTGATGGTTACATGGGTGTGTTTAGTTTGTGAAAATTATTGTGTTGTACACTTATGACTTGTGCATTTTAGCATATGTGAGAAAATGTCTAAAGGGTAAAATGACATTGCATCTGTTTTTGTGTACTATATGAGAATTTGCATGAAAAGCAAAAGGAACTGAAAACTAAAAAATAATTTTTTTTATAATAAATACAACCCATCACACATGTGAATGAGGATGTCCCCTCCTTAGAGATGGGACAGCCAGCAACATACACAACTGGCTCAGCTGTCCCCAGCACTCTTATTCCCCAAAGCTGTGGCCCCAGCCCATCCATTCCCCAGTTCCACTCACTGTCAGGAAGTTTGTGGATCCGCTCCCCCAGGCTGAGGAAGAATGGATGTTTCATGGCGTCCTCTGCGGAGATCCGATTGCGACCCTCAAACTGAGTTGGGGGGAGGAAGATGTACTGGTATTTTGAACAAGTAGGTCTCCCTCTCTGCCCATCTCAGACTCTGTACTAGGGAGGTGGTCCCTGTTTCCTCACACCTGGAATCCCCACCCCCACCAGGCTGGTCCAGGAAGGTGGTCTCACCTGCAGCAGCTTGGTGAGGAGGTCAGCCCCGTCGCTGTCCAGTCTACCAAAAAAACAAAACAACCTGCTTTACATTGAGTTTGGGCACTCTTAGCACCCAACGCCCACTAACCCACCAGCCTCACCGGGGTGCGTGGCTCAGAAGGGCCTCAGGTCGGTACTTAGGGTAGTTGTATGTCTTGAACTCCTCATTGGACAGGATGCCTGGCCATGTCTCCTCAGTTGGGGTTCCTGGCAGGGAAGAGGTGTTACCCAAAACATCTCAGGTCCTCCCTGCATGTTCCCACAGCTCCTAGGGTGCGTGTCCTCCTCACCCAAGATACGGAAGATGAAGTGCAGCTGTTCCTCTACTGTGGAGCCCGGGAAGAGGGGCCGGCCTGTGGCCATCTCATAGAAGATGCAGCCCACACCCCTGAGCAGGGAGGGCACAGTGAATAGGGAGGCAGTTGGCTGGGTGGCTGTTACAACCAAGTCATCTCTTTTACCACCTGGCCCCTACCACAATTCCGCCTCTCCTCACCACATATCGATCTGAGTGGAGTAGTCTGTGGATCCAAGCAGGATATCAGGGGGCCGGTACCACAGGGTCACCACCTCATTGGAGTATGTCTTTGTTGGTATTGACTTGGCCCGGGCCAGGCCTGGGAGGTGAAGAAAAGGGGTGGCTGGAACAAGGATGTTGTGGACAAAGCTGGGAAAGGTTCAGTTGGGAAGGGGGGTGTCCTAGGCAATCTGGAGAGGCTGAAGGGGAATGAGACTAGGCAGTCATAGGGAAGTGGGGCTCTGGGAGAATAAGGCTGGGAGAGCAAGGGGAAGACGGGCAGCTGGTAGTACCAAAGTCAGCCAGCTTGAGTTCTCCCCTCTCGTTGATGAGCAGATTCTGGGGCTTGAGGTCTCGGTGTAGCACCTTCTGCCGGTGGCAGTAGGCCAGGCCACGGAGCAGCTGGAACAGGAACAGCTGGAGACCCAGGAATGGCAGGTAGAGGTCAAAGTGTATCCACCAGCCAACCCCCGGGACTCAAGCACTGCTCCCTCTCAAACACAGACACCAAGCCCAGAGCCTTGTCACACAAAGAGGACAGGCTCCCAATCCCTTCAAGGACTTCTAGCAAAAGTCAAATAAGAAAAGGCCATTTCTGGGAGATCTGTCAGGTGGAGTAGGTGAGTAGGGGCCCCCTCCTGCCCCTGATTCCTGCCCCACACCCACTTTCACGTTGTGCATGTTGATGATATTCCCACAGTCATCCAGGTACTGCTTCAGGTCCTTGTCCTGAGGAAAAAAGAGGTGGTACAGAAATAGGATCACATCCTGTTGCTCCTGGCCACCTCCCTACCTCCTCCCAGGACCCACTGCCACCCAATCTTACCAGGTACTCAAAGACAAGGGTGAGGGACTTCTCTGTGTGGATAATATCATGTAGTGTGACAATGTTGGCATGTTTGAGGTCCTTGAGCAGGGACACTGCAGGAAGCATAGAGTGGGACAGGGCAAGAGTCAGGGCCCTACCCTCAGAACAAAGATGAAGAACAAGGACCAGACAGAGATTAGCCCAGGGTTTCCTTGTTTGCTGTGCAATTTGGGGTAATATCTCATAGTAACTGGTTCTAACACACACTATTCTAGGAAAAAGGGTGTGCCTCCATGTTCCAGATATAAAAAATAAGGCCCAAAGAAAGAATACCAAGCAAGAACTTGCTCATATGACAGTAGATTTTCACAACCTGGTTTTGCTTTCTGGGAAGTGGCCATGCTCCAACCCTTAGGACACAGCCCTGAAACACAGTATGAAACTCACTTTTGGTGCAATTCAAATCCATTCCATGTGATATTCCGAGCACTTTAAGGGATGCTCTCAGAACCAAAGCAAGCAAAGCATGGTTTGCAATCCATTCACTTTCCCTGGTTCATTCAGATTCCTAGGTACTCTGATTTTTACCTGGATATGTGGGATGATGGGTATTCTCACAGAGGCCAGAGCATTGGTGCTGGGGGGGTTAGGTGGGGGTGGGGCTGTCCCAGAACCCCAGTCTCTGTTCTCACCATAGTGTGCACACGTGTGTGTGTGTGTGTGTGTGTGTGTGTGTGTGTGTGTGTGTGTGTGTGTGTACACTCTGGAGAATTAGGAGGCCTGGGGCAAATGAGATGGAGTCTGTACCTTCTCGGATGGCGGTGCAGGGTGCTCCCTCTTCATGTTCCAGTCTGATCTCCTTGAGTGCCACAAGGTTGTCTGTGAGCTTGCTTTTGCCTTTGTAGACGGTGGCGTAAGTACCCTGGGGCATAAGGAAGTGTGACAGGAGAGGTGCTATGAGGCTGTAGAGAATTCCCGTTGACCCTCATTCCCACCATGGGCCTTCTGGCTGTCTCTCACCTCACCCAGCTTGTCCAGCTTGATGTAAGTTTCTAGTTTCCCAAAGCCAATCTCGGACTGTGGGGAGAAGGAGGCAAGTTGAAGCAGAATCAGGGGAAGGCACTGGGAGCAAGGGAGGAGGAAGAGGAAGGGAAAAGGACAGGAATAGGTGCTCACCAGGCTGACACGGCGGAGACGGCGGCTGAGGGGCTTGTCAAAGATGGGGCTATTGAGTGTCAGCTTCTCGAGGTAGCCCTCAGGCAGCCTGATGTCAGCTGGTAAGGATAGGCGCTTGTTGATGTCCTAGTAGGCAAGATGAGGGAAAAGCAGGACCATGAGCTCTATCTCCCCAGGCCCAACCCCCATTTCCAGCTCCTCCATCACCGGGACGGGGGTTAAGCACCTCAGTGGAGATCTTGCGTGGGGGGTGGTTGCGCATGCGCACTCTCACTGGAGATTGCACCTCATCCGAGGATGTGGCTGAAGCCTGGTCACTCTCCCCATCAGACCCCATCTTCAAGTCCTCGTGCACAATCTCTGGTGGCAGGGAGAGGGGGAGGCCAGGCCAGGATAGGTGGGGTCAAGAACACCTCCTCCTGTCCCCTATACAATATATTCCCTCATCACACCCACGTGTATGTGTGGCCCCAGAGCAGCCTAGAGTCCCTCAGGGAGAAGGTGGTGGAGCCCGTGGAAGCCCAGGCGGGCCCAGGACAGGGTGAATGGAGTAGGGGTGGGGCAATAGTCACCTAGTGGAGCACCCCATTCCAGGAAGAGCCGAGATGGCAGCTGGCCCAGACCAGAAGGCTGGTGGTGGCAGAGGTGGCCAAAGGCCCTGGGAAGGCAAGCCCGAGGCAAGCAGGCACCAGGGGGCCTGAAAAGGCCACCACAGAGTGCAGGAGAAGGGCAGAGGGAGCCTCAGGGCAGCTGCAACAGGAAAGGTACCCTTCGTCCCCCTGGGGCCTGGACACAAAGGCAAGGAAAAGGACACAGATGGACAGACAGAGGGTACTGGAAAAGGATGGTAGGGAAGGCAAAGAAAATGGAGAAAGGAAAGTGAAAACAACAGAAGTCTAAAGGGAACTTGACTGGGAGGCAGCATCTGGGAACTAGAGGCAGGGAGAAGGGTAGTCAGTGGACCCACCTGGTGCAGAACTGAGAGGGCCCCGTCCAGATCGAGGTTCCCCAGGGGCAGCACGTGTGGGGGCCTCTCCAAGGTCACTGCCGCCACCACCACCACTCTCATCTAGGCCTATCTGCTCAGGGGCACCATTGGTCTTGTCTACGCTTCGGCCCCCTCGGAGTGTCATTGACAGCTGCCGTTTGATCTTCTTCATCCGATCCATGGCGACCTGAGCAGGGGGCATGGATAGAAATGGAGCCCACATTAATATCTGCTTGATCACCATGGACCCCCTAAAACTTAGGACAATCTAGTGGGGGACACTGATATGTGTTCATTCAACTACTATGGACCCCTAAAACCAATTGGGATTCCTGGAAAACTGGCATGGATAGGGCCCTTTGTCATTGTTGGCCTATCCCTAAGTAGTCCACCTGGGTACTCAGACTTAAGTGATTGGCTGAGGGCAAGGGCCCACCCAGTGGATTGTTGGTCTCTAGGGTGGCATTTCAGGTGCAGTGGCAGTGATGGACACAGCCATAGATGGGACAAGGAGCTTTCTCAGAACTGCAGAACCAATGACATAGCACCAGGTATGCCCATAAAATGGCGTGTTCCGTTGGCACCGGCCCCACATTACCCCCAACCGCCAAGGCAGAATGTTCCCTATGGGCACAGGTACCCTCCTGCATCCCCCAGCAACCACTGTCATGGCAACTAGTGGACTACCCACTTCTCAACCCAGATAGGGGGTGGGGTGGTCCTGCCCAAGCCCAACCACTGGGTAGGGTTATGTAGGGGTAGTGGGGGTCTTAGTATACACCAGCTGTCCCCAGGGCTGCTGAAAAGGTTTCACTGGGTTGGGACCCATAGGGTCCAACCCAGATTTTTACAAAGCCACATCACATTTCTTCTCTAGGTAAGAATGTATCACGTTTCCCTTGTTACTCCAAACAAATGCCCTAGTCCTCAATGTGGCCCACAGACTTTATCCCATTTGCTGTTCCATAACCTCTCTGGCCTCACTCCTGCCTTAAATATTCCTAGTTGCTGTTCTGCAACCACACCTAGCAAAGTTCTACCTCAGGGCCTTTGTACTGAGTCTTCCTGGTACCTAGAACACCCTTCCCCTAGATTGTGAAACAATTCACTCTCCACCCTCTTCAGGCCATTGTTCAAATGTCACTTTCTTCAAGAGGCCTCCATGAATAAATAACCCTAGTTAAAATCTCAACCATTCTCAAGCTCCCTCACCTTGCCAATGATCCCTTAGCACTCATCACCTCCTCGGTAATAATACCATCTACTTATTGGTTTCTTTGCTCTTTACTGTCTCCTCACTGCCACAACTACATGAGCAGTTCTGCCAGGATAGATTTCTGTTTAGGTCACAGCTACATCCTGAGGACCTGGAAGAGTGACTGACACAGAGTAGATGCTCAAAAAGGGTATATAACATAAATAAATGAATAAGGGGTCTGAGGGCCTAGGACCAACCTCTGCTAAGGTGGTGAGTCCCTGACACCCATGGACAACCCCAAATAAGGTGGCCCAGGGATGCTGGCATTGGCAGGAAAATGACCTAGATGGGCTGCTGGAGGGAATGGGGCCACCAAAAGGTTTAGGCTGGCCTTCTTCTGCTTCTTCCTGGGCTCTGAGCCAGCAAGGAGGGGGAAAAGATCTGGAACCATCTGGACTCACAGCAGGGCCTCAGATGGCCCAGGGCCCAAGGGAAGTAGAGCTAGATAGGAGGTCGAGGATGAAGCTGAGGCTGGATTCGAGGAGAGAAATGGGTCATCTGTTACGCTGAAATCAAGTGCTTACCCCAACAGTTCCCACCCCTGCTTCTGCCTGGCTGAACTCACCACTCCCAGAAGGGGAAGGGGGGCCAGCCTAGCATAAAGACTTCAGGCAGAGATGAGATTCATCCACTGAGAACCCAAGATAATGACATAAATTCCTGATTGGGGAGGCTGAACACTGGACCTAAGGCCAAGGAAGGTGAAGTACAGCCAGCTCCCAAAGACTACCTTGTCTCCCCTTATGGCACTGATACCCAGTTGCTTTGCATGTGGTGACAGGGAATGGGGGAAGGTACTAGAATAAACTTTAAGTAGGGCTGAGTGGAGGATGGGGAGGGAGCCATAGGTCCATGACCTCTAACTGGAGCCCCCAAGGGTTTGACATGTTCCAGAGTTCATTTGAGGGGGACTTTAGGAAGATGAGGTACTCAGCTGGGGGTAAGGTAGGCCCCTGTGAACCGACACACTTGGAAATTTACAAATGGCCAAACCAGCCAGGCACAGTGGCGCAGGTCTGTAATTCCAGCAACTCTGGAGGCAGAGGCAGGAGGATCACAAATTCGAGACCAGAGGCAGTCTGTGTAATTTAGTGAGACACTGTCTCACAAAGTAAAAAAATGGGCTGGGGGTGCAGCTCCAGTGGCATAGCACTTGCAAAGCATGCAAGCACGAGGCCCTGGGTTTAACCCCAGTACCGTACACACACACACAGAAAACAACCAAAACTTTAAATATTATAATTTCAATTTTCTGAGCTTATAGATTTAGAATAAGTGAAGGAGCAAGAAATCAGACATAAATTCTGCCCCTAAAGGGCACTCGTCCTTCTTGGCCCCAAAGACACACACCCATACTTAGACTATTCTCAAACCACACTGACCACTGAGGACAGTCATCATACTCTACTACTCCCATAGGCACACACCAGACCCTCAAGGAGGCTTCACTATACCTTAACTCCTATTGTTGTTGTTAAGTGCTGATGAGTCGGGTCCAACTCGCGGCAACCCTCATAGGGTTTTCAATGGCTGATTTATTAGCTTTCAGAATTTCCCCTTTTATCTTAAACCCCCTTCAGCACTCAAAGCCCTAACCTACCACGCTGAACTCTGTTGGCTACATTCAGCCCCTCTAAGTAACTCTTGCCACCACATTCTTGGCCTCTTCTTGGCCCAGGTGCCTATTAGCTTCTCTAAAGCACCGATATCCATTAACATACTGTTCTCCCCAAGATTCTGAGCCTCACTAACGTACATTTGCAGTGTTCTACAGATGACGCGAATTAGAATCACTGGACTTTCACACTGTTCTGAATGCCTTGCAGAACCTTGCAGTGAATCTTGCAGATCCCTGACCAGGTCTACCCACACTCAGGTCCCTTCACAGCTATGATCATCATTAACACACATTCTGTTCAGTCCTACTATCCTATCCCCTCTACCAGCAATAGCCGGAACTGCACTCTAGCCTGACCTCTATTAGCACACACTGGACCTCACACAGTTCAACCTCCCCATTAGCACAGCCTGAACCCTTACTCAGCCCTATTCTCCAGGGACAAACATACTGTTCTATAAGGGCCTGACCCTCTTTAGGGCACACACAGCTCTCCATTCAGAACATGTATGATCTCCATTAATACACACTTCACTCTTCATGACTCTATTCTACTTTATCACACCTACACTATCACATTGGGAGAAGGACCTGGCAATCCACTCCCAAGGCAATCCCGAAACAGTCAGCCATCGAAAACCCTATGATGGTTGCTATGAGTTGGATACCAACTCCATGGCACCTAACAACAACAACAACACACTATCACATATTCCTATTCTCTATTTCTGTTTGTTTCAATCCCTCCACAGCTATAATCCCTGTTGAGTCACACCTATACCTGGAGTCCTTTGTAGCCCTGATACGATCTCCCTATTACACATTAGATCCCTACCACAGCTCTACCCCTATTAGCACTCTCTCAACCTCAACACACTCCAGTGCCCTGTGGCCAAGAACACATTGTCTTTACAATGTTCTGAGGCTCATTAGTATATTCCAGACCAAATACTTCTCAGACTCTTCCACCCAATGGCACACATTTAAGTGCTTCTATGGCTCTACGCCCATATTAGCAGCCACTAGAACTTCCTATACAGCATGATTTGTATGTTCTGGAACCTCACATTCTGTCTTCATGGATGCTTACACCTCACCTTGACCCTCAGTGCGCTGAACAGTGCTAAGACACTCCCCTTCACACGTATATACACAATTCTGATACTCATTGGCACAGGCTCAGGTCTTCCACCATCCTGGCCCCATTACACACCCTCAGGTACCTCCACCGTTGTGACCCCATTGGCATATACTAGGGCTCACACTACCCATACCTTTATTATCACATGCACGCCTTTAGTGGCATGACCGTCATTAGCATTCACTCAACACTTGAGTCCTTCCACTACCTGCCCCTCCATGAGCATACTGTAGATCCCGACACGCTGCGGCTTCCCAAATACACACAGAATTAACACCATCCTGACCCCGGGAAACACACCTGGGACGTCAGAACCCTGATCCTATTAGAATACCTCTTCACAGCCCTAACCTCCACTAGCGGTGTCTTGGAACTGCCCCTGACGCTCTACTTCCTATTATACACCTTAAGGTCTCTTATGGACCTGCCACCTCCTTCTATTAGCATATACTGGGCCTCAAACCTTAACACAGACGGTAAGGCTTACTGCCACATGCTCCGACCCCTGCATAGCTCAGCCCCCCGTTAGCAAACCTTGAGTCTTTCACCACTTTATCACCCATTTCTGCACCCCCTGGTCCTCTGATCATCCTGCTGCCCTTTAGCATCCACAGCACTTCCCATCCCCAGCTTCCAGGACAGGCCCAGGGCGGGGCCAAGGTCAGGGAGGCCCCAAATGACCCCCGCCCCGGTGCATTCTGGGAAATTCGATGGGGGAGGGGGCATCAGCCGGCCAAGTAACCCAGACCCCTGGGCACCGCCCGGGATCCGGGTTGGTTTGATAGTAAGAGGGGCAGCTCCCACCCCAGGTCTCGGGGATGCGCTCACCGGCGGGGGCGCGCGAGCAGCCTCAGAGCCGCGGGGCCGGCGCGGTGGCGCCTGGGGCGGCGGCCCAGGATGAGGCCGCGCGACCTCCTTCTCCTCCAGTTCGCCGCAGGCGCCCGTCCCAGTAGTCTTCAGCCATGGCTGCTGGGCCCGGGCCGCCGCCGGCTGAGGAGGAGGAGGCGGCGGCGGCGGCGGCGGTGGCTGAGGCGGAGGCGGCGTCCCGCTCAGCCGGCCATGAGCTTGGCCGCTGCGGGCGATGCCCTCGGGCTCGTTGGCGCCCGCTCGAATCCGAGTGCTCACGGCTGCTCCCGGCTCAGAGCCGACTCCTCGCGGAGACGCGGTGGATCCCAAGGCCAACCATCCAACGGCCCAACCACCGCGCGCGCCGCGCTCCGCGCATGCGCACGCACACGCTGGAAAGGGTGAAGTGGGAAGGAGGGGACTCACCTCGGACTGCGTGTACCAAAAGACCCGTCCGCAGCCGGAGGGGGCGCGGCCATTGCGTGCCCACAGAGGAATGTGGCGCCGGCCCTGGAACGGCGCCAGGGGGAAAGGTACAGGTTGGTTAGTACTCAGTTTTGATCTCTCCAGAAGTTTGCTAGCGCCGGGGTGAGCAGCAGCCAGTAACCAAGCGGGCCAGTCACCAGTCTCTCCCCTCACAAGGTTTCATTGGTACATCCCCATGGTGGCAAACGGGACTTTTGCAAGGAGGAAAAGAACAGATGAGGCAATCAGTTCTAGTCCCTTGAGGTGTCTCAGGAGGCAGGAAATTTAAAGGTTCAGTAGAAGATGACTTTTCTAGGAGAGGTGGCCTGGATAGTCATTGGCCTTTATCACCTTAGTACAATCTAGCCCCGCCCTACTACCCCCTCCACCGCTAGCTTATTCCCACTGTGAACGTTTGCAGCCCCGCCCTTCAAGGTTGTCGCCCAGCCAATCGGATTTGCTTCCTGTGGTGAGGCAGAGCAAGAATGAAGGGCGTGGCTGAACTGAAGAGGCGAGATTTCACCTTCCGCCCTGTCTCCTCCTCTCTTCTGCCTGGTTTTCATTGGCTTTTATCGTCGGGGATGGTCTTTTTTTGTTCTGTCTTTTTTTGCTCCTGTCTCATTATAGGCTGAATATTCCGCAAGGTGATTGGTCCAAAGAGCGTTCAATCGGACTCGGTCCCGCCCTTAACCCTTCCCACATCCTCCAGCGTGCCTCTTGGGGTGGAGCCCAGGCGAGAGGAAAGGCGGACCTTAAGAGGAGCGGGCTCCGCTACTGCGCATGCTTGGAACTTTGGGTCGGGGCGGGGCTTTTCCTGCCTCACATGTTTGCGTCTGCGTCCTCAATTGGGTTTTCCTGCCACCTATCGACTACCTCTTGTTGCCCGCGACAGCCTCGCCCAAGGGTCCCCTCACTCTGCAGGGTTTTTTTGTTTTGTTTTTTTGTTTTTTTACTTACTGGGCTCTTCTTGTGTGCCAAGTACTGCTAGGCATACCTAATCCCTCACTCATCTCTGCCTGGAAAAATACTGTATCCCTAAGACAGCCCATCTGGCTACATACAGCCTTCTGGGACTTCCTTAAACTGCACCGCAGGAGCCTCCTCTCTTCTAGGCTTTCCTTTACAGCAGCATTGGTTCATAACACTAGTTATGATTTTCAGTAAGGTTTATATTAGCAAGAACTTCCTCGACAAAGATGGGAATGTAAGTAGACAAAAGTCCTTATTGCAAGGTAGACATCAGGTCCATCACTTAACAGACCTCATCTACCCTTGTTCCTCCCTCACTCCAGCTATTCTAGCTGTTCCTGGATGAGGCAGGCACAGTTCAGGCTCTGAGATTTCACACTTGCTGTTTTCTGCCTGGAATGCTCTTCCCCCATATCCATATACCTCATTTTTTCATTTTTTCCAAGTCTTTGCTTCAAAGTCGCCTTCTCCATGATGCCTTTCTTGACTTCCCTAGACCTAGCTCTACACCATGCCTTTTGAAGGCACCGTTTTTGTTTTTTGTTTTTCCAGTGCTAGAACCAATTCCCAGGGCTTTTCCCTGCTCCATCGCTGATCTACACCGCCCCCCATCAACTTCTAACATATAGTTGTATTTATTGCCTATCTTGGGTTTCACCCTAGTAGAACGTAAGTCCCAATAGGACAGGGATCTGTTTTTATCCTCTGCTATGACCCAAATGCCTACAACAGTGCCTGGCACACTGCACTAAACAAATGTTATAGAACCGCATATAGCACGACGTTCTGGGTAGAGACAACAGGAGACAACTTGTCCTACCCTGCCTGTCCTTTGTATCTGTTGGGTGCAAGAGGCTCAGTACAGTGACCCAATCCTGGCTGGCTAAGACCTGTGTTCCTATGTGGCTGGTGCTGTAACAGTAGACAAAACAGTATACCTGTGGAGGAGGAACTAAAATGGGGCCAGGAATTAGCAGGTGACCCAAAGCTGGTTTTGATGGAAAAATGTGTAACAGAGGGGAAGGACCTGCAATGGGTAAACCTCACCAATTAACCGAGACAGCTAGCACCACCACTACATACTAGAGGTAAAGAGCTGCTGTCAGACCAAATTTCTTGAAGGCCACTAAAAAGGAACTATTGAAGGATGAGGTCACCCAGGTAAGACAGGCCAAGAAACAAAAAATGGTCACGAGAGGTAGACAGGGGCATCACTGTGCCTGCAGCAGACATAGACAGGCTGTGATGGGAGTCAGGCCAGATTTGGGGACTCCTTGAGCTACTCTCAGTACTTAGGTGAGTGGAGGAGGGACAAGTTTTATTTCTAAGGACTGAGAACTGGTTTCTGGTTAGGTGAGGGACAGAGGCATGAATGGTATCCTTGAGCCAATGGAGGAAGGCCTCAATGTGAAAAGAGTGGCCAGGCTGGTGCTTTCCCTGGTCTGGAGCACTCAGCCAAGACCAAGGATGGAGCATGGCAGCTCCGTAGTCCTCTCCCATCCACTCCAGCTCTCTGTCACCACCAGTTGGGGTTGGTGGTGAGC
Source organism: Pedetes capensis (assembly GCA_007922755.1). NCBI lineage: Eukaryota > Metazoa > Chordata > Mammalia > Rodentia > Pedetidae > Pedetes > Pedetes capensis. The sequence goes on along the minus strand of VMDO01007054.1, from coordinate 71,632 downwards.
CTCTGCTGCCTGCACTAACCAATGATGACCCCTCTCTCCCCACAGCCAGTTCTCTCTTGAAGACAGGACTCCTGAGTACCCTTAAGGGGCATACTGGCACACCTGGGGCTGAAGGTAGGGTGAACCAGGAAAGGGGTTTTCCTCTGAAGATGTTCTCAGCCAAATAGCTCCATAAAAATTGTGGAATGTGCCTGATGGCACTGTGGTTCCTCAGCCTGGCAAAGCCATTCAGGCCCCCACCAGGGGCACTGCAGGTATTCCAGGGGTTGCAGGGAACCATGGCTATAAAGGCCTGTCCAGGGTCTGAGTGCTTTTGAGCCAGGTGGGAAGTGATCTGCCCCAAGGGCACAAGGCATGTAGACATAGCCCCGACAGCCTGCTCGCTGCAACACTGCTTTTCAGGAAGGGGGCAGTTAGGACAAGGAGGTAGGATTTGAATCTAGCTCAAATCACTTAAGTCATATGGATCCAGGTATCTGCTCTCTATGGCCTCATCAGTGCCTCCATGTCTGCCTGTGTAAGTGGAGGGGGCAGGAAGAGGTAGCAACTTGCCTCATTTTCTCTGTTCAGGAAACTGGCAGCTGAACCAGACAGTTCCAGGAAGCTCTTCCTTCCCTAGAACCAGCAGGGCAGGCGACTTCTGGGTTAATATGTTTTTATTAGGATTCAGGTTCCAAATAAGGTAGAAAGCAGTGGCAAGAGGAGTTCAGGTGGGGGGTGAAGGAACACCAGACTTGGCTAGTTGGGCCACTGCCAGAGGCCAAATGGGAACCTGGGGCTTGAAGGGGTCCGGGGGTGGAGGGTGGGACTGGGGCCAGCCAAAGGGACTACACAGGGTCAGCGGATGGTGTATCGTACATAGGGGACCTCGACGTCCTCGCCGCTCTCGTCGTTGCAGCATAGCTCAAGCACCAGCGCCCGCACATGGCGGCCCAGCTTTCGCTTCGACACACGGCTTACGATCTCTGTCATCCTAGGTATAGGGATGGGGGTGGGGATGAGGACAGAGGATCAGGGAGACAGAAAGCAAGAGGGAGGTAGGTCAGGGCAGAGCAGATGAAGGACAGCAAACAGCACTGGAACAGCTACAAGCTGAGGTTCCCCAACCACCACAAGCGATGCAGAACCTCTCCCCGCCTGCCCAGCAACAACCAACTCACGGCTGATCCAACCGTTCCTTGAGCTTGGCGGGTGGCATGAAGAAGGAATAGAGCATGGACACGCCCTGGGACAGCATGGTGATCTCTAATTTGTGTTCTGTCTGGAGGGGAGGGAGGGGGAATAGCAGTGTCACAGGGGTAGAGAGGCCAGCAAGTCACTTGCACTGGGGTGAAAGGGAGAAAGGGTTTTACCTTAAAGTAGTCGAGGAACTGTTTGAGGGTCATCTCCTCACCGTTAGTCTGTAGCCCCTGTACCTCAAAGCGATCCCACAAAGTCCACTCTTGATTATAGTACTGTGGCACAGAAAGGAAGAGTAGGATGGGGAATACCCGGGAAGCCCAGCCCCACTCTGTCTCCAACCTCTATACTCATCTAGCCATGTTGAGCCAGATTGCAACCCTCTTTCGTTCAAAGCCCTCCTGCGGCCCCATGTCTCCCTTATGATGAATGACAAGTCCTATGCCACTGAAACCCTGCATCTTCTCATCTCCTACCCGTTTCATCCTCTCAGTCACTCTGTTCTACTGACCTTTAATTCCTTCAATATGGCAGGCACAATTTACCTCAGTACTCTTGCAAGCACCAATCCCCCAGTCTCCACCGAAGCCTGGATGGCTTGTCCCCTCACCTCCTCTCAGTGTGAGTTCACAGGTCACTTTCCTCTTGACCATCCCACACTTAAAATCCCAAACCCTGGGCTGGAGCTGAAGCTCAGTGGTAGAGCATGTGCTCAGCATGCATGAGGCCCTGGATTCCATCCCCAGCACCAAAATAAGATAAGATTAAAACAAAAATAAAACAAAGTAAAATAAAACTCCAAAGCCACCCCCTCATCCCCAGAATTCTCAAATCCTCTTTAACCTGTTATTTGGGGGGAGGGTGGTGCCAAAAATCCTTTATCATGTTATTTATATAACTTATTTGATGAATATAACCTTAGGATCTAGAGGACTACATGGATACAATAGGTAGTAAATATTTAGATGAATGAAGTAAAGCACTTAACACAGTAAGCATCCACTAAATGTTGGCTGCTATTATTGTGAAGTTATTAATAATCTCCCAGGGCACAAATCAAATATCCTATCTTTCCTGACGGTTTCTGCAAGCAGAGAAGGCAGAGTGGCACTCAAGCACATAGCAGGTCTGAGATTAATGAGTGAATGAACCAGGGTGCACAAAAGGAGTAGGTGTACTTCAACAGACACTCTCTAGTGACAGGGTATGAGGCAAACTAGAGCCACCTCTACTGAGACACACCACACCCACAACCCACCTTCTGATGCAGGTCCCTACCTGGTGACGGGGTGCAGCAAGAGGTTCAGAAAAGCCAAAGAATGGCAGAGCCAAGTTGAGGAAACCATTCTTGTAGGAGTCAAGCTGTCGGTGCCCTTGCACTACCTTGTACAGCTCCAGACACACAAGGCCCACCACAGCTGCTGTGGTTGTGGCGATAGCTGGGATGATCTTCCCTGCAATCAGCTTGCTCTATGAGATAGAAAAGGACCAAGGAAGGTGGTAGTTAAGTGGCAGGAGGTTCAGGGTCTACAGGAGGGGACAAATGCAAGGAACTCAAGCCCGGGGGGAGCGTGTGGAACATCAGGCCTAGATTCCCCTCACCTTGTGCCGGTCTGCAGGGGGTATGTCATAGTTTTCTGCTCGGAGGTTGGATGCAGCCACAATGAAATCCATATGAAAGTTGCTATCATCATCCTGTTGTAAGTGGGAAGAGTGGATCAGACGAGGAGGATTCTTGGCCTTGAGGGACATAAATATCCTCCACTGAAGAGTACCTGCTGGTCTCTCCCAGACCACAGAGGGGTGACTGGGAACACCTATTCATTCAGAGCCATGTGGCAGGGCCATGATCTGATCCCCACTAAGCCCTGAGGCTGGCTCCAGATCCCCAGAGACCCATTTTTCCAGCCCATCTGTGCTCAATCCATCCCCCTGCCTACCCTGGGGACCCTCCCAGCACCTTCTCAAAGTCGATAGGGTACATCTTGAATCCAGGCAGTTTGTCTGGGCTAGGCAGCGTGGCCTTGAGCTCCTCTAGACGGCTGTCATCTGCACAAAAAAGGACACAGTCAGCACTTTAGCTCCAGGGAGGGTCTGAGATGGAAATGAGAGCCCAGGGTAAGGCAAAAGGAATTCAGGTAAGTACACTATTTGGAAGGAGAGACATCCTAGGAGAGTGGAGAGGCGCGGGGGAAAAGCAGAGCAGAACAGAGTGCAAACCTGAAAGAGAGAGGGGTAGAGGCTATCAAGAGATCTCACTAGAGACAAAGAAATGAAAATGTTAGGAAGTACAGATGGAGAGATCAGATGGGAGAAGTATAGATCTTGGGGTGAAGTAGAGGAGACAGAGAGATGAGGAGAACACAGGGCAGGAGAAAAAAAGATATATATGGAGAAGATGCAGGGAAATATACACATAAGAACAGAGAAAGACCTAAGCAGGAGACGGAAGGGACATGAGAAGGGGGTAGGGGGTGTATATGGAGAGACAGGTGGGAGGAAACATGAGGAAAAATGTGGAGAGCATCTACAGAGGAGACGGAAGGGAAGCTTAAAATATATAGAGAGGAATGTGAGAGGGCAGGCACTTCAGAAGGAAGAGAACAGGGAAAGGGCAATGGGAGGAGATGTATGGAAGGTCAATATAGGAAGTTACAGAGCCTACATATGTATTACAGATACACAGAAAGGAAGGAGGGGGATAATATATAGACCAGGCATCAGTAAACTTTGGTGCCAAACTATAGAGGGCAATACTATAGAGGGCAATACTGAAGATGCACACAGAGAAATGAGTCGGGGAGATATACAGATGGGAGGATCTGGAAGCAGATGAAGTGGGCAGGTAGCAAAGGGACCACTGGTGGAGATCACACCTCTAGATGAGCAGACCAAGAAGAAACCAAAGAAATAATAACAAAGCAAATACACACAGAGGAAGAGGAACGAACAGCTTGTTCTCCTGAGGGCCAGAGGGTGGGAAGGAGAAGAAAGGAGGGACAGAGCTTGCCTCAACAGACCTCTTCATGTCACAGAGCAGGGGAGGTGCAAAAGAAGGCGTGGGTCAGCCTCAGGTCTGAGGTCCCAGAGTCAGTGATGGCACTGGTGGGGAGCTACACTAGGCTGGGGACAAGCTGGGGTGGTGACTCCCGGCCAACTGGCCAAACACCCTCACCAACAGAGGCATTGGCGCTCTGAAGCTCCTGGTCAGAGACATGGATCTTGACGCCAGACTTTGGGGTGAACTCAGGGACCTGCACAGACTGCAGGAGTGTGGCCACGGCAGCTCGGTCCTGAGAGCCTGTCAGCCCGTAGGTCTGGGCAAATAGGTTGGCAGCAGCCATCACATAGTCCAGATGCAGGGGCTGGAGAAAGGCAGGGCAGGGCAGAATGAGCATGTCAGCTCGGGTGGGGGAACCCATCTACCCTCTGCCTGACTCCATGAGTCCCTAAGGAGAAGACTTACGTTGTTGACATCAAAGGTGAGCGGGTGAGGACAGCGTTTGGGCCCAGACCAGAATGGGGCTCCTGAGCTTGTGAGCTAAAAGATAGAGAAGAGTGAGTTTTGAGGAGCAGGACCTTGGAGTGGAGGCCTCTCTAACAACCTGACTCGTTGCCTTGGCTCCAGATGTGCTTCAACTTGCTATCCTTGGCTGGGCACTCAAAGGAACTGGAGTCAATCACAAAAAGACCCATATTGCAGGGTCCTGAAGATGAACGTTCCAAAGCCTGGGTGAAGCTGGGACATGTTGAGAAGACTACCACCAATACTTGAGCACTCACTTTGTGCAAGACAGGAAGCCATTAAACGAATCTGAATGGATTAACAGGCACTATACTAACTCAATAAATACCAATGAATCCCCACAAAATGCTTCTTGAGGTAGATCACCATTGCTCCTACTTCACAGTTGAGGAAACTGAGGTGCAGAGAGAAGTGACTTGCGCAAGTTCAGAGAGAGCTGAGATTTGAATGCACACTGACTCCTGGGCTCTTAACTCTGGAATCTCTCCCCCATGGTCCCCACAGCCCGGACGAGGAGTCGAGGAGTCGGGAATGACTTAGCCTGCACCACAGGCAAAGGAAACAGAAACCAAGTCTCTTGCTCCAAGGAATGGGTACAGGAACAAACAGGCCAGGCTTAATCATTCTTCCGAGATCCCCTGCCTCAGGGTATCGGCCACAGCTGGACTAGTAACTGGGAGAAGCCATCTGAAGAGCCCATGGTGGGCTCCCATTGCAAGGAAATGCATGCGGCCAAATGGACACGCAAGTGGGCATTACCTGGTCGGGAGGGAAGTTGTGCAGCAGCTGCCGGATGTTGTTAGAGTACTGGGTGTGCCAGTGGTGGCAGGCCCAGGTGACGCAGTCGGCCCAGGTCTGTGGTCGCTGCAGCACCAGGCTGCGCTGCACGGCCTCCAGCACCTCCAATGGCTGGGTGCCCGCCAGCCGCAATGTCCGCTCCACAAACTTGGGATCTCTATCAGGGAGCGGAGGGGGCCGAGGGGCAAGATTACACAGCGGCCCCACGAGTAGGCTCCAGGGCAATCCCACCTTCTCCATGGAAAGCTAGTCCTGACCCCCAGCAGCATGAGGCTCGAGCACTGAGTCCTTTGAAAAGCGTGCCTGGTGCTGAGGGCAATAGTGGTGGAGTAGAAAGAATGCTGTGGCTGGCAGGCTAACGGGGGCATGTGAGTTACTCACGTGAGGTACTGGTTGACATTTTCTGCCGGCTGCTTAAAGAGGCCTTCAAACTCATCTCGAGCCCACTGCAGACAGAGCAAATGGATTACATGGGGGAATGGTGGACAAAGTGAGTTTCCACAGGCATTAGAGAGCCCACCCAAGAATAAAGCCAAGTAGCAAGTACATAGCTGCTCTGGGACAGCAGAAGCCCCCAAACGTTCCTCACTCCCCCACCACTGGCCTCTAAATTTAAAAACCAAACTTGAGCCAGGTGTGGTGGCACATGCCTATAATCTCAGCACTCGGGAGAGACTGAGGCAGGAGGATAGCCTGAGTTCGAGGGCAGCTTGGACTACATAGTGTTTTCCAAGGCCAACCTCAGCTACAAAGCGAGACTGTCTTAAGAACAAAAACAAAAACGAACTTGATGTGGACAGTGGTTATATTATTGTGTGAAAAAATGTAGACCAGTGTACCCTTCCCTCTATTTTACTACAACTTCGAAGGAAAAACTTCAGACCCAAACCAACAATGATCCCTATTTAAGCTCTGGGGACTCAGCAGAAAACAAGACAGAGCCTCTGTCCTCTGAGAATTACCAGGACAGTATAGTCATCAGTGTGGTGGTTTGGAGAACACAGACATTAGAGAAGCAGGTTCAACTTCCAGCTCTGCTACATATTATCTAGTTTAATGACTTCAAGCACACATGGCAACATGTTTACTTCTGTGTCCTGACTTCTAAAATAGATACTGTATTACTTCATAGGGTAGCTAAGAAACAATAAACAAAGTTACACGTGTATGTATATGTACATGTGGGGGGAGGGTGTTTGCACTGCTGGGAATAGAACCCAGGGCCTCATGTATGCTAAGCACATCCTCGACCATTGAGCTACACCCTCAGCCCCTTGTACACATATTTAAAGGTTACTCAAAACAGTACCAGCTGGTTACAGAATAAATGCTAAGGGTTTTATGACAGCCCAGTGAGGAAGATCCTACTGCCATGCCCATTTTATAAAGGAGGAATATGCAGCACGAAGAAGTTAAGCTCCAGGTTGCACACGGCATAATGAGACTGTGGTGGGTGTACAAATATAGACACATCACACATCTATTGTGGAGCTACAGGGCCAGAAGGGAAAGTAACAGGTGGAACTGGTCTTTTTTTCCCAGCCCCACCCTCCTATTATCCATTCTGAATGGTTTGACCTCCAACACTGCATTGAGAATTATTCTAATAGCATAGTGGTGATCTTTACATTCTATTTTGTGTTCTGGGTTCTGGTCACCTAGTTATGTTCACTTTGTTAAGATTTTAGCTACAAAATATGTGCACTGGTCTACAGTATGTGTATCATATGCACAGACTCATCCTGACAAAACAGCTGTGAAACTCATTTTGAACAACAGCTGGGGAAACTTGAGTATTAGAGACAAATAATTAGAAGAGATAGCAAGGAATGACTGTTAGTTTTGTTCAGCATGAAAATGTTTTGGTTGGACGGTTGTTAATTCTCAACTGGGACTGATTTTGTTCACACCTCCAGCCTCCCAAGACATCTGGCAATGTCGGAAGACACTTTGAGTTGTTACAGTGGGGAGGTGGTATTACTGATATCTAGAGAGTAGAAGTCAGGAGTGCCAGTGAACAACCTACAGTACACAGCACAGCGCCCCTAGGACAAAGAAATACCCAGCACAAATGTCAAAACTGCGGGGGTTGAAAGACCCTATTCTGTGGAAATACATCCTTATTTTGCAGAGGCAGACTGAATAGCAGGGAGTAAAATGTTATGACATCCATGATATACTCTAGGACAATGAATAAAAACTATCAATCTGCCATGGTTTGAATATAAAGTGTCCTCCATAGGTCATGTACTTTAACATTCAGTCCCCAGCTCATGGCACTATCCTGGGAGGTTGTGAAACTTTGGGAGGTGGGTCTTAGCTTTGCAGAAATGTCATCTCTGGGGACTGGCCTTTGGAGGTTGCCACCACCACCACTGGAGGTCTCGGGTCTCTCTCTGTTCCCGGTCCACCATGCTGTGAGGTCATCTGCAATGAGCTGTGCCGCTACCACGCCTGCCCTGCCACCCTTTTGGACTGACTCTCTTAACTGTGAGCTCCCAATAAACCTCTTCCCACGTAAGTTTGTTTGGGTTGGTTTTCCTGCTACAGCAACAACAGTAGATTAACAATCTAAGAAGGAAATGTGGCAAAATATTAACAATTTTAAGCCTAGGTGAGGAGCAGTATTTGAGTAGTCACCATAGTATTTTTAAAACTTGTGTGCATGTTGGAAAATTTAAAAATTAGAAGTATAAAAAAAGAATGAGTCATTCTAGAAGCCTCGATTGCCACGTGGGAAGAGGGGGTGGAGACAAAGCACATCTTGCGCTTAGGCTTGCAATACCTGAAGGCCAAGTGACTAAGAGGCAGGCAGGTGCCTGCCCTCTTTCCCTTCCCCCCACAGCCACTCACCTGCAGGGTGTGCTCGATGGCATTGGGAAAGTTTTTCAGGGTACAGATAGGGATAGATTTCTCTGGTGGATCCTGGCTGGAACTGTACGACTCTGTCAAGAAGGGGATCACCACCTGCACATTGCCCTTGGTGCCCAGTGTGCCAGATTCCAGCAGCGGTTTCCGGTAGTACACACAGCGGCGGTCCATGTACATGCCTGTGGGGAGATGGGGGATGACAATGTGAGAGGCAGGAAAAGAACATCAGAAGAGGATAGGAAGACTGGCAACTCTCACATATACTCAAGCACATAACTTGCCCTCAACCTCCTTACTCGCCCCCAAACTTACGGGCATCTACGTTGTCCAGGGCGTTGGCCACGCCATCCAGGTTTTGGAAGAAATCATCATCATAGATGCGCTCAGTGTCAGGACCCACACGGTTCTGGTGGCTTGTCACCCGGATATGAGGATTCATCTGGCGCACAGCTGCAGTGGCTGTGTCAGACTTCAACTTCTGGGGGCCAAGAAGGTACAGTTTCAAGGTAAGAATAGGGGAACAGAACTCAGTTATTTGTGCCTTCACTCAACAAACATCTAAAGAGAGTCATCCCGCTGAGGATTTAGTTAATGCTGGAGAAGAACAAGGCTGAGTTCAGGAGGCTCCCTGGTTTAGAAGGAAAGACAGTCTATCACAATGCCACATGACCAGGTCTGTGACTGATGTGGCACGAGCTTAGTGGAAAGAAAAGCAGAGGACAGGCATACATTGGAGACAATGGGTTCGACTTGTCTTATTCTTTCAGGTAGCAGCATCCAGGGCTGGAGTAGCTTTTGCCAAATATAACCAGGATGCTGGCACACAAATAAGCAGAAGCCTTTCAAAGCCCAAGTCATGTCACATCCCTCCTCTGCTTAGAACCCTTCCCCACCTCCCATTTCCACTTAGGGTAAACTGAGCTGGCTCCCAAGACCTCTCCATGGGTTCTGATCTGGGCATTGAGCACGCCTCCCCAGAAGAGGGCACTCTAGTCCCTCACACCCACCACAGGTTTGTGGAAAGGAAGCCTTCCCTAACCAACATAATCAAAGCTGCAAACCAAACCTTCCTAGCATGCCCAATTTCCCTTTTTGAGTGTGTTTTTTGTTTGTTTGTTTTTTGTTTCCTTTGCAAAGGCTCATAACCAACATTAACTGTATACCTCACTGTTGTACTGTATTATGTATCTTGTTTACTATTTGCCTTTCTTGTTTTTTTTTTTTGCGGTACTGGTGGTTGAACCCAGGGCCTCGTGCCTGCATGCTCTGCCAGTGCTGGACCACTGAGCTACACCTCAGCCCATTTTTTTTTTTTTTTACTTTTTGAGACAGGGTCTTGCTAAGTTATGCAGACTGCCTCTGGTCTCGAACTTGCGATCCTCCCGCCTCTGCCTCCCGAGCCGCTGGGATTACAGATGTGCGCCACCACGCCCGGCCCTACTATTTGCCTTTCACCACTAGAATCTTTTATTCTTTAATGTATCTGAAATGTCTAGAACAGTATCTACCTCAATAACTTTGGTGAATGAATGAATGGGAGTAGATACTAGGCAGGAAAAAAAACGACACTGCCCCCTACAGAAGATTCACAGACAAAACCCTGTACAATTCAGTTTCCCAGTGTAACTCAGAGAAGAGTGAACCTAGCTGACTAAACCACAATTCTTAGAAAGGCCTGCTTCCAAAGCTGGCTCTTGGCTGCAGTCTGGGAACTTGGATTTCGCCAAGGTTCCCATCATTCCCTACCTGGGAACAGTGGCTCACTGTGCCTGAACTGTCCATGCAAACAGTGTGGTTTATGCTAAACACCTTCTTTTCATCCAGGAGCCCGGAATCTTGATACATGACCAGCCAACCAGTAAAAGCTCTGGGTGCTGAGTATCTAACTAGCTTTCCTGGTTGGCAACATTTCACATGTACTGTAATAAACTGTTATTGGGGAAATTAAGCACCCCCGTGAAACTCCTCTCCCAGTGGGGAGAGGACTCAGAAATCTGTGACCGATTTCACCCCATGAGCCGTTTTCCTTTGCTGATTTGGGTCTTTTCTCTTTAAATAAATCATAGGCATGAATACTGACTACATTATGCTCAGTCCTGGGAGACTTCTTAGTGAATCAGTGAGGTTGGAGGAGTTTTGGGAACCCCAACACACTGTCCCAAGCAGCACTGATAAGAGGTCAAGGAAACCTGGGCACGGTGGCGCACACCTGTCATCTCAGCAACTTGGGAGGCAGAGTCAGGAGGATCGCAAGTTCGAGGCCAGAGGCAGCCTGCATAACTTAATAAGACCCTTTCTCAAGATTAAAAAAAAAAAAAAAAAAATTAAAGTGGGCTCAGGGTGCAGCTCAGTGGTAGAGCACTTGCCAAGTATGTGTGAGGTTCTGGGTTCAACCCCCCAGTAACCCCCCCCCAAAAAAAAAAGTCAAGGAAAAATAAAAAGAAGTGAAAAATGATAGATTTAATGGAGGGGTACTTAATAAGTGCTTGTTGGATACATGAAAGAAACCTAAGGAAAGAAGGATCAAAACATCTCTGCCAGAAAGAATGGGAACCAAAACAGGGAGGAAACTGATATAACATAACAAAACTCTATCTTCTATCCCCACCCAACTTACCGTGACATCCCAAGGCCGGAACAGAAACTGTCGGTTCAGATTTGATTTCTCAATGGTGTCCATGTCTGTGACAATGACTTCTCCACCCTCCCCGCAGCCCAGGCCGATCATAGCAAAGTTCTTGAGCAGCTCACAGCCAATGGCCCCTGCACCCACCTAGGAAGCAGCCAAGAGAAGAGAGAAGGGCCAGAATGACAAAGGTTGTGTAAAGCTGCCCATCACACTCCTCACTCCTAGAGCCAGGTGAAGAGGGAAGAGGGTTTAGTGCCACATTTTCAGGTCACAGGGCTTTAAGAAATGACCCACAATCATCCAAAGGAGCAGGCACCAGAGGGAGAAAAAGAGTGCTGCACCAGGGAGGGAACGGGAGCTGTACCAGGCTTCCTTCAAGATAAAAACGACAAAAGGATGTGATACGGGTACAAGAACAAAAGGACTCTCCTTCAGATACAAATGGAAGCCCAAGAGGTGGCCAGAGGCCAGGAAAGGGGACCATAGTAGGTATCCAGTAGGGTCACTCACCAGGAAGTACTTCTGCCTGCCCAGCTTCTCTTGAAGGTCTGAGCCAAATACAGCTACCTGCCCATCATAACGGTTCTGACGCTGAGGAACATAAAGGTAGGACAGTCAGAAAGGGGCCTCCCCAGAAATGCTCCAAAGATGCTTTCCCCACAGGCTGCACTCGCATACCGGGAGGCACTTCTCCTCTGTAAGGGCCTCTCTGTCCTCGGGGAGACACTCAAGAGCGTCAAAGTACAGCCACTGCATGATGGGCATAAACTTCCCAGAGCAGGCCTGGTAAGAGAGAAGAAGAGGAGGTGGTCAGTGGTTAATGAGGGCCTAATATAGATGGACAGCAAGTCATGGAGTCAGGGAGGCACCTGGACTACCCCTGCCCATGCTGACCTTCATGACCTCCTGGGCGGCCAGGCCCCCAATGAAAGCATTTATGGGTGCCAGATCCCCGGCAGCCACATAGGCCAGCTTCCGGATGAGGTCCTTGTCCAAGTTGTCCTGCTGCACTGCAGGCAGGGCTCGAGCGTTCACAGCCTGTGCTAGGGCCACCAGTTCTGTCGCATCCTCCTGGTGGGCCAGAGGGAACCAAGTGAGGACCTGTCAGGCCACTGTGGTGGGGAGGGAAAGTGGACAGATAGAGGCATGGTGGGCTTTCAGTGCCAAGGACGTCTGCCCTGGCTGGCTGGCCCACCCACCCACCTCATTGCGGGGCCGAGGTGGCCGGCTGTGCTGAGCACAGAACTGGTGCAGGGCTTGGAAGCCAATGTGCAGCTGGGCAGGGCGAGAAAACTTGGCGAAGTCCGTCATCACAAAGTCAGGCTCTGCCAGTGAGGCCGGCAAGGATTTCTGTACGGGGAAAGTGCATCAGAACCAGAAGAAAGGAATGGAGAACTTGGAAATGTCTAGAACCACCCACCCCACCCCCGGCTAGGCCTGCTGTCCCCACCCAACCCTACACACTCACAAAGCTAATCTTCTTAGGTACTTTGACCTGACTGACGATGCCTCCACGGATGTAGTCAGAGAAGTTCGAAGTATCACAGATGCTAAAGGTATAAGGACCTATGGTAGATGGAGAAGGTATCAGTCTATTCACTGTCACTAGAGTCCACAGGACAAGGAAAAAGCCATCGCTGACCCAGCTCAGACACCAAGAACCATCTTTCCACCCCACGCTCCACTTAGACATAAGAAACCATCTCTCTTTTTCCCCAGAGCCAGCTCAGACCCCATGAGACCTTGCGTCCCTGGCCCCAAGTCTATACCGGAAGGCCTCTGTTTCCTGTCCAAAGCAGTTCAGACATGAGTGGATCCTCCGATCTGCCCTATTCAAAGACCAGAGGCTTTTCCCTCCCTGACTCAGGCACCAGAGGCCCATTCTCTCAAGAATAACTCAAACACGAGAGCTCCTCTCCCTTATGCCTACCGACTCAGAGGGGACCCCACAGGATTCTGCATCTGGTTCATTTCAGGTACCGTCTCTCCTCACTCTGAACTCAGAGATTTGTTGCCTCCTTTCAGCCCCATAGCCAGCTCCTCCCCTGATGCCCCCATGCCCTAGCTTACCCAGGACTTTGATCTCTATGGGCTGACTTCCGTTCAGTTGAATCATGCCCTGTACTTCTGAAAAGGAGACAAAGTCGCCACTCTCAAACCCATGTCGGGCCTCATCCAGGCAGGTAACCACACCGGGGTTGTCCTAGTTAAAAAGGAGTGAGCCTCAGAGGCAGGATCCGAGAACCAGGAGCAGACGGTGAGGACTGCCACTGCCCATCTGCCTGCCAGGACTCTTGAGGCTGGTCTCCTCACCTTGGTGACCATAGAAACCATAGCACTGAGTGGCTGCTCCCCATTGGAATCTGTGAGGATCATTTCCTCTCCAAAGTCACAGAAGAGCTGCCTGTACAGGGAGGCAATAGTGTTGATGCAGACCCCGTGTGTCCTTCAAGGCACAGTAAGTATCTGCCGAGCGAACTAAGCCCACTACTGTAGGAATCCGATGGCGCTAGTGACACATGGGGAGGGGTGGACACACAGAATACAAATCTCAGGTGGCTGAGAAGGGATGAGGGCAATCACAGCTTGGGGATCTTAGTCTGGGAGATGGGGGAAAGGGGACAGGGAGTGGCACTCACCCAAACAGGCCTCGAGTGTCTGCCACAACCAGCTTGATGCCATGGCTGTGACAGAACTCACCCACTCGCAGCTGGTCCTCCAGCGGGGTATTGGTGAGGACGACCACCTGTGGAAAAGCGGAGGCTCAAGCCAAGGGCTGAGCACTGGGTGCGGGGGTGGGGGAGAAGGGGAAGTATAATGGCAGAAGGCCAGGGGGGAGGCTCAGGCAGAGATGCCTGGGCCTTTTTCATTCAGCCCTTTCACAAAGACCTTCTGTGGGTCAGACTCAGCGAGGGTGAAACTCAGGGAAGAGAGAAATGAATCCCTAGAGCATATCACGAAAGGTGGAGAGGTAGCTGGGCACACAAACTCTGAAGAACCGCTGACTCACTTGTTTGACAAACACCCACTGCTGCCTGCCTACAACCCTGCCATGCCCTGTGAGACAGAGGCGGGGTCAAATTTTGTCTCTAGCCAAAGCTAAGCTCACTCCTACCACACCCACCTGCTCCTGGTTCTCAACACATCACCCACTCCGCTGTGATTTCTGGGACTCGGCTCTCTGTCCAAATACCCATCCCTGCCCACAGGGTGAGCTTCTACTGCTATGTCAGAATGTAGCTGTGGTGTCCTGACCCTTGGAGACCCCCAAGACAGAATTTCAGCTCCCACAGTTCCTCTTTCCAGCACAGTCAATTTATTTGCAGTACTAAGGAGTTGAACCCAGGGCCTCACGCTAGGCAAGTGCTGTGTCACTGAGCTGCACCCCCAGCCCCCCTTTTGCTTTTTATCTCGAGGCAGGGGTTTGCTTAAGTTGTTCAAACTGCCTTGGGCCTCAAACTTGCAATCCTCCTGCTTCAGCCTCCTAAGTAGCTTGGATTACAGGTGTGAGCCACCACACCCAGCTGTGACCCAGGCTTTCGAATTTGCAAACATCCATCCAGCAGCCCTTCCCAGGTGCCAGCTGCTACTCTACATGCTTAACTCTCACAGAAACCCTGTGAAGCCAAGTACCGCCACCATTCCTGGCCTACAAACAGGACAACCAAGGCACAGAGTCTAAGTGACCTACCTGAAGTCACACTAGTAGAGCTAGAGGCTCATAGCAGGGCAGTCCCGCTCCAATCTGCTTGTACCTGCTATGCTGTACTGGGGGCATGCCCACATCTTTCCCCAAAAAGGCAGGCCCAGGTTCTCATCTGTCCATTACACACTGAACCAATACAGAAAAGACTGGAGATGGACTCTGAATTGGGCAGGAGGCTGGTGGTGCCCCAAATACCTGGAAGCCACTAAGGAAGTCCTCAACGAGGGGCCCAGTGTAGGCAGTGACAGGAACGTAGCTGTTGAGTTCAGCAAGGCGGGGCTGGGACACCTCAGCCCGGTTTTTACCGATGTCCTCCTCCCGCAGGTAGAACTGTAAGGAGGGGGCAGTGGGGGAAGTAGTGAGGTGGCTGTGGCGCGTGGAGGGGCTGGTGTCTCAAAAGGGGGAAGACAGCTGGGAAGAGGTACCTGGGAGGAGAGGTCAGCCCACTGGGCAGTGCCTTGGTCATGTAGGGTGACAGCTTTGACCCCACCAAGGATGATGTTCTTAGCAATCTCCACACCCAAGCCCCGAAGGCCTGAGATTAGGACGCTGGATGTCTGGAGCCGCTTCATTGCCTCATGGCCCAACACATACCTGTCAAGTTATGAGGCACTCCAGATCAGGAACTGGCCCACCCAACCCTAACCTTTCAGTGCCCCCTCCCACCTTAGCCAGGATCTGGCCTCACTTACAGCTGCCGGGAGTACAGGCCCTCATCTATGTCCGCTTCGCTGCCGTTCTTCGCCATTCCCTGGGGATGGAGGGCAAGAACAGGTTGAGGGAGGTGTTCAAGCACGGGGTGTGGCTAGAAAAGTGGTGATACAAAAGACTCTCCCACCCACCACTGCGCCGGCCAGTCTCCAGGGAGAAGACACTCACGTTGGTTGGCACTGAGGGCACTTCAGACAACACGGACTGGGCAGGAGAGCAGTTAGAACCCGGCTTTGGATCAGGCCCGGACACGCGACGTTTCTTGGACAGCGGCGAGCTGGACATCTAGAGGAAGAAAGGAGGGTAGGAAGTGAACCTGAAGCACCTGGGTATGCTTTTCTGCTGGTGAATGGTGGCTGTGGAGGAAGGAAAACTAAAGCACTAGCACTCCATTCTACAGAAGAAATTGGCAGAGAGAGAGGAAGTGACTTGCCCAGGGGCACACCTGAGATTTGAATCCACGCAGCTGACTGTTAAGCCATTTGCCTCTCCCCTGCCCAGGATGAGGGAGAGACTCCAATCATGTGGGGTGAGAGAAGCAAGATGACTGCATTTCTGGGAAGGTCAGAGGATGGATATGAATTCAAGACAGACTTGGTTTCAAGTTTTGGCCCTGCTACTCCTTGGACAAGTATCATTTAACCCTGTGGGGCTCTCTGTGTAACAGGGTGATGATATGGCTTCCCCATGGGGGTTGTTGTTTTTTTATTTGTGTTTGTTTTGGGAGACAGGGTCTTACTAAGCTGCCTCTCTGCCCTCAAACTCGCAGTCCTCCTGCCTCAGCCTCCCAAGTCACTGGGATTACAAACATGTGCCATGGCACCTGGCCCAATGGGGTTGTTGAGATGAGAAAAAATATAAACCACAGTCTTGACATATACGAAGTAGGCAATACAAGCAGCCCTTCTCACGCTCCTTTCCCTTAGTTATGGGGACAGGAGGGAAATGAGGCTGAAACATCCATGTTGTTGTTGTTAGGTACCCTTAAGTCAGTGTCCCGCTCATAGCGACCCTACATACAACAGGCCAAATGCTACTGTCAGTGCTTCTCTGCTATTCATAGGGATTTCAATGGCTGGCTGATTTTTGGAGTGGGTTGCCAGGTCTGTCTCCCAAACCTAGAGCACCTGGTGTTCCCAGGCGGTCTCCCATCCAAGTACTAAACAGATCTGACCCTGCTTAGCATCTAAGATTTGACGGGATTGGATGCCACAGTGCCACAGACGCCACAGAAGTATGGCTGCAGACAAAATATCCATTATTGTGGCATAATGGTGGGACATATTTGCTGAGAATACAGTCCCCAGAGAGGCTCAGAGGAGTTCTACAAAGCCAAAGCCCTGTTCCACCAGCTTTGGGAGGAGAAAATGAACTCAGGCCATTAAAATAGACTGTAGGAAGAGAAAAAACACACACTCCCCAAGTCTCATTTGCATGTGGAGCCCCTTAAACAGGTTAACAGTAATGATAAACAAACATTCATGAAAGAGTCCTCCTTATGCCAGAGGCCATACTAAGTACTTTGTGATCCTTACCTCAGTTTATCCTCAGGGTATCCCTGTGGGGTTTAGACTACTATAATATTTCTCCCCCAACTCACATGCAAGGGAAAAAATTCATTCAGCTTTGACCAAAGTTCCTACTGCAAGTGGCTGATACTGGGATCAGAGCAAGATCTGCTGGCTCTGGAGCCCAAGCCCCTTCCCAGTATTATCAAGTTTCATCCCCTCAATGGCCCTAATACCACAAAGCAGGGTTTAACGTCCTTACTGGACAAATGAGAAAACCTGAGCTCACAGGGTCAAGTGACTTGCTGAGGGTCATACACTAAGTCCCACAGACAGAACAATATAGCCTGCTGTGGACATGAAGTGTATGTGTGTGTGTGTGGGGGGGCAGGGATCTGGATCCAGATGCTGGAGATGACAGACCCAGAATCACTTCCTCTCATGCCCATCACTCCTCAAAGCACCGAGACTTTGCTTACATCCAAGTCTTCTGTCCACACAACTGCTCCTACTCTGAGGCTTTTCTGACATCCATTCGCACCGAGTACCACCAATGTACCTAAGATTCCACCCTAGCGTCACACACTAACACTAACCACAATTAGAGCTCACTACTATCTACCCAGAGCTTACTGCCTGTCAACTACAGGGTAAACAGCTTTGTCTAATCCTAACAATGCCCATGAACCACACAACCCCACGCTTCCATCGCAAATGACAAAGCAAAGGCTCAGAGAACTCCACTCACTTGCCCAGAGCCACGCAGCTGGTGGGAAAAGTTTGCCAAATTCTCCTGAGTGAAGTTAGGACCAGGTTTTGGGTCCAGTCCAGAAGGCTAAGAGATGTGAGGTGAAGGAAGGGGGACAAGGGGAGGCAGGAGACTGGCTAGGGCCCATGAGTCTGCCAGTCAAATTGTTGGGAATGCTAAGATCCAATCTGGGTAGGATGAGGCTTGATGAGTTAGAGGGAGACAGAGACAATTCCTATTTCCATTTACCAGCCCTCTGCTTGACATAGGGATCTCATTTTCTGTGAGCCCCATTTTCTCCAAAAGCTAGGAAAAAAGGAACTATCCTCAAGGGGATACTGAGAAGGTTAAAGAAGCCAAGTATTATGGTCAGAACTCAGGGGCCTGAGGACATAAGCTCCTCCCTGGGAACCTGCAGGGGCATTCAATACTTAGTTATCTCTTTGCTTTGTCATTGGTCAATTTGTTTGGGACACATCCTTTCCTGGCTCCCTAAATCAGACATTCTCCAGGGCCAGAGAGTGCTTTATTATTTAGACCTTTCATTTCTTGACCCCTTGTGCTGGCAGCAAGGGTCTAAGTAGGTTTGGGATGACGGTTCAAAAGTGGAATGCCAAGCCAGGCATGTTGGCACACGCTTATAATCCCAGCACTCAAGAGACTGAGGCAGAAGGATCATGGTTTGAGGCCAGCCTGAGGTACACAGTGAGCTCTTTCTTAAAAAAAAAAAAAAGAAAAAAAGGGAGTGAGACTGATTTTGATTGCCAAGGTTTGGAGTATCCTTGTTTCAAAGCAAGCATGAGTCTGGGGCAGAAACCCCTGGACCAGAGCTAAAGATTCCCAACTTCCATCCAAAAAAAGAAAAATCTATACTCTTTCTTCCTCAATATGTGCCTAGGCCCCCATTAGAACCCATCTCCTGTGAACTGCTCGGCAAAGCTAACCTGGGGCTTAAAGCATTTCAAAACTTACCTGGGGTTTCCAAGCTGATGATTGTGAAGCCTGAGCCTGCTTCACTCCCAAACCAGAGAAGGGTGTGGAATTGTCCTAGAGTAGGTTTGGGAAGGGGCATGCACAGGGCCAGGTGATGAGGGTAGAGAAGCTAGGGCACAGAGAAATGATGCTAGGACCTATCAAGCTTCCCAGGAAGGGTTAACAGAGAAGTCCTTGGGAATGTGAGAGAGGGGAATCAGGCAGTTGATGTCTAAGCTCAAGAGGCTCAGAGGGAGATAGGAAAGGGAATGTTACAAGTCCTAGGGGAATAGGGGCTTGGGAAAGGATGTTAAGAAAGACTCAAATCTGTGTCTCTAGAAAAGGATCTTTTGGGGAAAGACTGGGACATTGCTATAGAGGCAACACCCTGCCCTAGGCTGCAAATAGGTAGGTCAGTTGCTGAGGAAGGTGCACAGGGAAAGGGTGGGAGATTCTAGAACCAGAGGAGGCTGCAAGAAGATCTGGGGTCTGGGAGGAGGAATAGTCTCCATAACTGAAGGTCCCTGGGGACAGATGCTGGTGATAGAGAAATCCTTCACCAAAACCAAGAAGAATTTGCAGAGGGAGGTGTCCCTGACATTGATGCTGGAGTCTCAGGAAGCTGTGAGAGTGGATGATGAGGGGCTGGGAGAGGTTTCTGAGAACAGACTCTTGGGGAGAGATTTCTAACAGAGCACAAAGGCCCTGTGTGAACTTCTAATGGGATATGCTAGGTACCACAGCTGCTCTGATGGGGTGCAGGGAAGAAAACGGGCCCAGACACTTCAAGTCCTAAAAAAGCTTAGTAAGCAAACACTGGCTAGGCCCCCAAGTGGAGCTGGGTTTTCCTGTCCAATTCTGTCCAAACCCATGGAAGCTCTGCAAGTAGATGCTGAGAAGGGAGTTTTCTACTCTGATGGAGGACAAGTGGACCTGTTAGCAGAAGGGTTATTTGACAATGACACTGGGGTTCATGAAGCTGAAAGCAGAAGCCGAGGGCCTCTGATTGAAGATGCTGGGGACCCTGAAAAGATCTGAGGGCAGATTCTCAGGCCTGATATGTTAAAAGATCTGTGAAAAGAGAAGCCAGTATCCTGGTGGGCTTTTGAAGGCAGAGGTTGGGTCTAGAATACAGAGCTGGAAGCCAAGAGGGTCTGCAAGAGTGGATGGTGGCAGGGGATCTCTAATGGAAGACTACATATCCAAACAATTCCTCCCTGGTGTCTGGTCCTCTGAGAGGCTCTGGAGAAAGATACTGGGGGCAGGTGTTAAGGATGTCTGGTAGGGAAGATGCTGAGGCCTTTGAGGGGTAGTCTGAGAACACCAGGAGCGAAAAAGGGGGAATTCTCTAAAAGTAGAGGGAAGTCTCTAAGGAAAGATGCTGAGAGGGATCCCTAAATAGAAATGCTGGGTCCAGAGGGCCCTTTGATGAGAATGCTAGGACCAGGGGTGGTGTTGGGAGACCTCGAATGTAGGAAGGGACCTCTGACAAGGAAGGCCAGGTCCAAAAGGCTTCTCGCAGACTCTTATCCCTATGGCAGCTTTAAAAGCAGGTGGTGGGGGGGGGTAAAGGGGGCGGTACTCAAGAAAAATGCTAGTGAAGGCTCTCTCTTAGAATTGAAGGCTATTTGGACCCTCCCTGAGGTCTGGCCCCTCTTAAAGAGGAAGTCATAAGTGCAAATACTGAAGGGCTAGGAGGTGTCTCACGGGAGATTCTGGGGCAGGTCTTTAGTGGCATACAACTGTGAGCTGCTTTTTACCAGCAATTTTGATCTCAGTGTCTTTATGGGAGACTGGGGGTTGTTTTGATATGAAACACAAGGTTCAGGATGGGATCAAGTACCTGGTTGAAGATGATGAGCCTGAGTCTCCATAAACAGATTTAGGGGTGTAACCCCAAGGTCAGATTTCAGAGCCCCAGGGAGCCGGGTGGTCCCAGATGGGAAATATCTGCCCCGCCCCAGGATCTGCGCCCCCCTTCCTCTGCTGATCCCTGGTATCCTAGACACTACAGCCTGACCAGATATCAGCCCAACACGGCCCCAGCAAGGCCCCTCCAATACCTCCCGAGCCCCTGCTCCCTGCCAGGTGCCGAGAAAGGCTATTATTACCAATGCCGGTTCCCCGGGTCGCGCCGCCGCCAACTCCTCAAGGAGCCGAAGCCAAGCCCGGCCGCCACCCTCCTCCTTCTCCTCCTCCTCCCCGCCGCCTGGGCCGCCTACAATCGCCGCTGCCGCCTTCTCCTCCTCCAGCCGTTGTGGTTGTAGTTGTCCCTGCCACCTCCTTCACCTCATCCGCCGACATAAGATGGCGGCCGCTGAGCCCAAGGCCGGAACAAAACCTTGGGCCCCTCCTCCAGAAACCCGGATGGAGGAGGGCCGCGCCCACTGATGAATCATGTATAATGTTCCTTGTCTGGTTGCTGACCCATTCAATTAGAAAGGGAACAGCTCCATCTGGTGGCTACTATGGCAGTGACGGAAAAACAGGTGAAGGAAGAGGCCACGCCCCATGAAATATGAATAAAGAACAAATTGCGGCAATCAGGCTGTCATGGAAACCAAGGAAGGACCTCAAGGCCGTGCTTCCAGATCGCGAATTATGCATGAGTCGGGTGTTGGTTGACACCACCAGGAAACAAGAATACAGATGTTAAAACATGGCAGCCACACCCTGGTGCTCATGAATAATGAATGATCTTGCCAGGCCTGGAACTCAGAGACCATGCCTACATCTTATTCATGAATAATGCATGAGGCCCGGTGGGCTGGAACAAAAGAGGCAGGCCCGCCTATTGTTGCATCTCATACTCTTTAAGAAAGGAAACTGGGCTACTGCAGGGAAAACGCACTCCCCTGGGCTCCTGAATAATGAATGCTGCTGCTGCAGCAGCTCAACCTGGAACTTCAGGTCACAAAAGGTCCCACCCAGTTCATGAATTATTCATGAGGCTGGATCACTCAAGATAGCCCTGCCCGGCAAAGGGATTATGACACCATAGTCAAAGCAACCAACGTGGTTACACCTTTCTGTCTGTGAGTAATAAAAGATGGCCCTGCAGGGCCACTGGGGAAACCCATCCCTGACTATCTGTCCAGGAACCAGGGACTGCCTTGGTCCAAACAAATCCAAACTCACTGTATGCTTTAGGCAGGTGCCTCCGTTTCCACAGCTGTAAAAATAAGAATAGTAATAGAACCCATCCACTTCATAAAAGTGAAATGTGTTATGCTGAAAATCAGAGCATTTGAATTATGGCGTGAACCTTAGAACAGTGCTGCCACAAGGCAGTGTTAATTTTTCAAAATATTATATAAAACTATAAGGATAGTATGTAAATATATTTAAGTTAATATAAAATGAGTTATGGGCAAGAATATATCTGGGCACTAGAGAAACTTCCGACTTGGACTACTGCTTCCACATTCAGAAAATCAGAATAGTAACAGTAATTTACCTTATGATGGAGTTTAAATGAGTAAATTTGTAGAAAGTGCTTAAACAGAGCCAGGCATGGTGGCGCACACCTGTAATCCGAGGCGCTTGGGAGGCGGAGGCAGGAGGATCACAAATTTGAGACCAGAGGCAGTCTGTGTAATTTAGCGAGACCCTGTCTCAGAAAGTAAAAAATGGGCTGGGGGTGCAGCTCAGTGGTCCAGCACTTGCAGAGCATGTAAGCGGGAGGTCCTGGGTTCAACCCCACAGTACCAAAAAAAAAAAAAAAAAAAGAAAGAGCTTAAACAATGCCTGGCACATGGTAAGTGCTATATAACATTAGTAATAGTACTATGTTTTCATTTTTTGAAGACAGAGAATCCCTCTGTTGACCAGGCTGGCCTCGAACTCCTAGGTTCAAGCGATCCTCCTGCCTCAGCCTCCCAAGTAGCTAGATTACAGGGGCACCACTGAGCCCACCAGTAATAATACTATTAAACTAAGGGGAAGGACATTAAGGCAACTCTGGAACTCTTTGGAACTAGACTAGCTGTGCAAATTTAGGCAAACTACTTAACTTTCTTTGTCCCAGTTTCCTCATGTATAAAGTGGAATAATAATCTCCAGCCAGGCTTGTGGTCCATGTCTAATTCCAGCGACTCAAGAGGCGGAGGCAGGAGGATCACAAGACCAGAGGCAGCCTGCACAACTTAATGAGACCCTGTCTCAAAATACAAAACAAAAGATGGGTTGGGGGCGCAGCTCAGTGGTACAACGCTTGCAAAGCATGTGAAGCCCTGGGTTCAACCCCCAAATACCAAAAAGAAAGAAAAAAAAAAAAGAAAAGACAGAAGAAATCTATTTCCTAGGAGTGTTCTGAAGATTGTTGTTGTTGTTGTTAGGTGCCGTTGAGTTGGTAGCCGACTCATAGCGACCCTCATAGGGTTTTCAATGGCGACATTCTGAAGATAAAATGGGCTAATAAGGCAGCAAAATGAGTGTAAGTGAATCTTATTATCCGCATATCTATTTCTCAGGCTCACAGATCTGCCAAAGATCTCACAACAGTAAGGATCCATGGGATTTGAATCTAGAGCCTCGCTTGATAATCTGGGGTTTTTGTTAGGTGCTGTCGAGTCGTGTCCGACTCATAGCGACCCTCATAGGGTTTTCAATGGCTTATTGTTTCAGGATTGCCTCGGGAGTGGATTGCCACGTCCTTCTCCCATTTTTGCGGTGCTGGGAATCGAACTTGGGACCTCAGAGACTGCAGAGCAGCGCTCTACCAACTGAGCTAAATCCCAGCCCAATCTAGGGTTACTGAGCCATAACGAATGAACAATGCCAGAGGCTTCCTCCCCTCACTGGACTCAAGGCTTAAATCCGGGAATCTATAAGGGAAAGGTAACCTCAGATGATGCAGATGAAGCTGTAAAAGCCAAGCCCCTCCTAAATTAGGCACAGTGTCACTAGAAAAGCCGCAGAAAACTCCAGGAGCTACTCACCTCTACTGATTATTGTATGAATAATCAATAAACTCTAGTTTGCGCGGCTGACTTTGGAACACCCCTTTGACACGCCCCTTCCGCAGGCTGATCCGCCTCCTTGTAATTCACAAGCTGGTACCTCCAGTGGACCAGGTGCGAAAGAGGGGGGAAAAAATCTACTTCCCACCACAGCCCCACCTCCTCATGAATAATAAAGCCGCGACCAACTACGGCCGGGTGGTACTAGGTTGTTAGCTCAGGAAGAGCCTAGCGGACAATCTCCCAAACTGAGCTGGGAGGCTCATCTCCTGGTGTCTGGGCCCCCAACGTGTGCAGTCTCCCAGTCCTGAGTATCCAGGTGCGGAGACCTCATCATAGAACCAGAGGTCACAAAGGCCACTGATAACGCCACGTCGGTCCCGAACGTTCTCCCTGTCACCAGGTCTCGTCCTGAAACAAGCCCTCTCCAACCCCTGTCTTGACTCTGGTAGCCCCAAACTTCTCTCCTCTTGGAGAACATCCAAAATCCTCCCCACAGAAAGAGTACCCATACACAGACTCTGTGTCTCCTCCAACTGCCCCCCCTAAGCCCTGTCTCCAAGGGATACAAACCTGCCTCCAAGAGTCACCCCCCCAAAAACCAGACTCCTAAATCCCATCCCAAGGTCCCCAAACACCGTCTCCTAGGGGTCGCCTCAAAAGCAGACACTCTCTAAATGCCATCCCGGGCCTGGAGCCTCCAAATATGCCCATTATGGGATTCCCCTAAAGTTGGGGTTAGGGGAGAACCCTCCTCCAAATGGCGCTCAGGGACTTGGGGACAAGGTGCTCCAGCTCACCCCCAGTGCCGGGCGGAAGCCTCGCCTTCCTCTTGGAGATAAGCCGAAGACACGGGGCAACGGAAGAGCAAACCACCTCCGTCGTGCAAGAGCCAGAGTTTGCGCGGAGCTCGGAAGCGCGGGGCCTTAGAGGGCTGGATCTGGGATGTACCACAAATGTAGCACTAGGGGGGCGTTTGCCCCTGACTCGGTGCCTCTGGTGCCCTTTTTAGACCCATGTACCCCTACAGGTTGTGGTACATCCCCAATGCCCGCGGCATGCTGGGGGTGGTAGTCCTATCTGAATAGTGCCTGGTGCACGTGGTGGGCATCGGCGCCTAGAACATGAGAAAATGTAAGCCTGGACTGAGGGTTCCCCGGAGGTGTGCTCTGTGGGGATGGGTAGGAAAAGGGAACGGAACATGACGGTGACTTCAGATGAAAAGGCACACACTGAGGCTCAGGTGGCCAAAGTTCATTCATTCATTTTTCGTTTGTGGAGCTCAAGCTGTGGGCCAGGTGCTGGGGATTCTTCCTTGCCCTAATGGAACTAACATTGTAGCGTGAGAGACAGACCATAAATGTAACAAATAAGCAAAGATTACTGTTTCACAAATAAGTAGACTGACGATTACCGGGCGTGGTGGCGCACGCCTATAATCCCAGTGACTCGGAAGGCGGAGGCAGGAGGATCATGAGTTCCAACCCAGAGGCAGCCAGCCTGCTTAATTTAGACCCTGATTCAAAATAAAAAAATAAAAATATGGACGACAGGGTGCAACCCAAGGGTAGAGCATTTGCAAAGTATGTGCGAGGCCCTAGGTTCAACCGCTATGTACTGAAAAAAATATAGTAGCTATGAATATATAAATTATTATTACTTTTTGAAATACGGGGTTGTACTATGTTGCCCAGGCTGGTCCTAAATTCCTGGGCTCAAGCAATCCTCCTCCTGCTTCAGCCTCCTGAGTAGCTGGGACTACAGAGGCATGAGACCTTGCTGGCTTAACTAGGGGTGGGGAGGTGTTTGAACCCAGGGATCAGGCAGTGGTAAAGTGCTTGACTAGCATGTGTCAGGCTCTGAGTTCTGTCCCCTAGCACCTCAAATAAACAACAACCTTAGTCAATAGGAATTTTTCAGCTTCATTATAATCTTACAAGATCACTGTTGTCTATGCAGGATGTTGACCAATACATCATTGTTATTGTTGTTAGGTACCATTGAGTCGCATCTGACTCATAGCCACCCTCATAGGGTTTCCAGTGGCTGCTTGTTTCGAGATTGCCTTGGGAGTGGATCGCCACATCCTTCTCCCATTTTTGCGGTGCTGGGAAGCAAACCTGGGACGTCAGAGACTGCAGAGCAGCGCTCTACCAACTGAGCTAAATCCTAGCCCCAAACATCATTATAACTGCTAAATGCTATGGAGAACAATACAGCAAGGTAAGACAAAATTTGTGGGGACAGGTTGCAATTTTAGGTAGTGTGATGAAGGGAAGTCCTCACTGAGAAGGTGATGTTTGAGCAAAGATGTTTAACACAAAATGCCTTTATCACCATACCCCAAATTCTGCCTCTCATATTCTATTATTGACCTCTACATTTGTTCACCTGAGAAAGATTTATTGATGGCCTACTAAATGCAAGGCCCTGAGGATATAGCAAGGAGACTGATAACCCTTGCACTAGTCAAGAATGCTCTTCCCTCAGATCTTTTCCTTCTTATCACTTATCTCAGCGAGACCTTCCTGATAAGCCATCTGAAGTAGTCAGAGAATGTCTGAGGAGGGGCATGTGAGCATTTAGAGAGTGAGACGCCGAGGAAAAGCATCCAGGTGCAAAAAGCCTTGAGGTTGGAAGAATCTTTGCCACATTTGAGAAAGAGTATGAAGTCTGTAGAGTTAGGAGGGAGGAAGAAAGAGCATTAAATGAGGTCCAGAGGTCAGCTCAGTCAGGGCATTGTAAGCCAAACTGAGATGTCTGGCTTATCCTTTTTATTCCATATACATTATATACAGTAATGGGTTTGGACTTTCACAAACAAGAAGGAAGGGCATTCCAACTGGAGGGAAAAACATGTGGAGGAGAGTGGGAAAGTAGGCAAAGGAGAGGGAACAGGAGGGTGAGAGACGGGGTTTTACCATTTTGTGGAGTCCTTGTTCCTTCGCAGCCTCACCAAGGGGATGGATTATTTTTTTTTCAGGACTGGGGGAACGAACCCAGGGCACTCCACCACTAAGCTGAACTCCCACTCCCTTTTTAAATTTTGAGACAGGGTCTTGCTAAGTTGTGCAGGCTGCCTCTGGCTTTGAAGTTGTGATCCTCCTGCCTCCACCTCCAGAGTTGTGGGATTACAGGTGTGCGCCACAGTGTCCAGCTGATTTTTGTGGATTCTTCGGAACCCTTTATGTATCAGCTTTTCTTTCTCTTGTGAGATGTTGCCCAGGTTGGCCTTGAACTTCTGAGCTCAAGTGATCTCCCTCTTGCTTTTAAACCCCATCACCACCACCAGCAGGAGCTGGGACTGCAAGCCTGTGACATCATGCCTGGCTAGATTTCTTACAAATGGAATCCTGGGGTTGGGACTGTAGCTCAGTGGCAGAATACTTGCATAAAATGTGTTAGGTCCTGGGTTTGACCCCAAGCACTGGGGGAGCAAAAGGAAAAAAAAAAAAGAGTCCTGAGGATGAGAGAGATTCAGACAGTTGTGGTGGTTGTTGTTGTTAGGTGCCGTCAAGTCGGTATCTGACTCATAGCGACCCGCATAGGGTTTTCAATGGCTGACAATTCCGGGATTGCCTTGGGAGTGGATTGCCAGGTCCTTCTCCCATTTTTGTGGTGCTGGGAATTTAACTCAGGACCTCAGAGACTGCAGCGCAGCACTCTACCAACTGAGCTAAATCCCAGCCCCTAGACAGTTGTGGGGTGTGCATTTATTCCTGCTTCCAAGGTCTGATATGTACCAAATCCTGTTCCGGGCTTTGGGGACACAGTGGTAAGACAGACAAGTCTCTTCCTTCATGGAGCTTTTGTTCCAGTGAGGTAAACAAACAATATAGAAAAATTTGTTGTTGTTAGGTGCCATAAAGTCAGTATCTGACTCATAGTGACCCTATGTACAACAGGGGAAATACTATTGTCAGTGCTTCTTTGCTGTTCATAGGGTATTCAATGGCAGATTGATTTTTGGGAGGGGGTTGCTGCGTCCCTTCTCCCAAGCCTGAAGCACCTGGTGTTCCCAGGTGGTCTCCCATCCAAGTACTAACCAGGCCCAACTCTGCTTAGCTTCCGAGATCTGATGGGATTGGATGCCACAGGGCTACAGCTGCAGGCATAGAAAAATAAGGAGAGTATAAAGCATATAGTTATTTCAAAAGATAGGACATGCCACAGAGAAAAATAGCACAGAGAAAGGAGCACAGGAGTGTGATGGGAGAGGGTTAGGAATTTTAAAGGAGGTAGCCGGGGCAGGCTAAGGAGGGGGCATTTGAATACACAGATGGCATATCTCAGGCTAGAACGCTCCTTCAGCCTTCCCTTGATTTTCTTGACCTTGATGCTTTTGAAGATTAGAGAGACCCGTCATTCTGTAGCACTCCCCTCAGTTTGGGTTTGTCTGATGTCATCTCACAGTTAGGTTCAGGTTCAGGATAGGAAGCTCACACAGATCATGCTGTGTCCTTCTCACTTGGTCCTCTCAAGTGGCACAGGATTTCAACACTGTTGATATTTACTTTGATCCTTTCAGTAAGATGGTGTCTGCCAGGTTTCTGTCCTCTAAAGTTACTAATTTTCCCCCTTGGAATTAAGAAGTATAGTCAACCTTCTATATTCATGGATTCAGCATCCGCATATTCAATCAACTGTGATCAATATGGAGGGGGTTGCAGTCCTTATGGAACACACTTCAGACTTTCTGCCATCTTTCTCTAAGTAACAGTGTAACAACTATTTTCCATTCACATTGTATCAGGTATATGTACTCTAGAGATCGTTTGTAGTATGGCTAAATTCTGTGCAAACACTCTTGCCATTTTATGTAAGGGACTTAAGGGTCCAGAGATTTTGAAGGGTGGGGATCCTGGAACTGACTCCCCACAGGTACCAAGGGACCACTGTATTTCCTTCCTTCTTCCTGAGGTTTGCTTTGGTGGTCTTTTTCCAACTTCTTGTATAATTTACATATAATAAAATGCTGCGGTTTTAATTATACAGCCTGCATCCCAGTCAAGATACAGAACCTTTTCATTATTCCAAAAAGCTACCTTGCAACCCTTCCCAGTAATACTTCTCACCTTAACCCTGTTCTGCTGACTGTGGTCATAAATTTGTTCTGATTTCAAATTTCACGTAAATGGAATCATCCCATCACACTCTTTTCTGTCTGGCTTCTTTTACTCAAACTTTGCGAGATTCATGTGTTGATAGTTGTGTCATCATTTTGTTCCTTTTTATTGCTGAGTTGTGTTTTGTTGTATGAATCCACCATAATTTATCATTTCTTTTGTTGGCCATTTGAACCATTCCCAGTTTTTGGCTGTTGTGAATACAGTTGCTATGAATATACATATAAAAGCCTTTTTGTTGACATTTTCTTTTATGTTGGACACACATCTAAGAGTGGAATTGCTGGGTCATAGGATTAAGTGCATGTTTATCCTCACATGAAAGTCAGTTTTCCATAGCGGCTGTACCATTTCACACTACAACCAGCGAGGCATATGGGTTCCTTGTTGGGGGTTGTGGGAATGCTGCTCTGGACTCAGAGGGGAACACGGGGCTGTCTTTTCCTGAAAGACGTCCCCATCCTGAGACGGAGGCCCAGGTGGCTTTTTTGTTCCTATTTCCTCTGCCTCTCCTTTCTCTGTCCCCACCCTACAGCAGCTCAGCCCACCTACAGGGTCCCCTTTTTTTCTAGCCCTGCCTCCCCCATGGGAAGCCACAATGCATGTTTCATAAGTGAGGGAGGGGGTTCACACCAATTATCCCCCCAGCACCACCTTCCTTCTCCCCTCATTCTCTTTAAGTGTGGATGTGCCAGGGCCAGTCTGTGTGTTCCATTTCACATTCCACATTTCACAACTCAGCCCTCCGAGGCCTGGAAGAGGGCAGCCCCAGCTTCATGTTCCACGGCACCCAACACCTCTGCTGGGAACACAAGCACACGCCTGGGAGTCACAGATTACAGACCAGGGGTCGGGGGGAAGGCACCGTGTTAATAGCTGTGAAGGATGGGGACCAGGTGAACCTGAATGTGCTCATAGGGACATCCCTGGACCTGGGATTTGCAGGCCAACCCTATTCTAGCTTTATCCCTCTGGAGTCACCTGCATGTTGAGGACACTGTCCCCAGCCCCAGGAATGGCAAAGCTTTGAGTACAGAGTTTAGTCTTGGCACCGTATGCTAAGATCAGGTGGAGGCAGTGAAGACGGGATGGGGGACTCCTAGTCCTGCTTCTGATCCAGGGGCACGTCAAGCCTAGTAGTGCTGGATCTCCAGGTACAGCAGAACCTGCCAGACGCTGACGAGAGAGAGGGGCCATGACCAGGATCTTGGAGGTTACAGTGCAGGCCAGAACCCTATGTTCTGTTAGGCACCATGTGCCAGACACCATGAATGCTGCCGCTACCACCCAATTCAGTCTGACATCCACCTGTTTGTGTCCCATGTCAGTATGGATCACAAACCATGCAAAGGGCATGAAAAAGTAGGTAACAAGATGCAAGCTTTTCAGCTTTTATTACAAAAAGAACATAATCCCAGCTCAATTTCCCAACAAAAGTCACCGATTCTGTATCTGATCTGGTCAGGGCCTCTCTGGCTGGGGAGCAGGCTGGTAGATAGGAGAAGGGCCTCCCTCAGACCACCCAACACCTTCTCTTCCTCTGCCCCTGGATGGACACCCAACATCTGTAGAAGTTGCTCTTGTAGTTGCTCACTGGGCCTCGTTGAAGCGGGTCACCATTGTCTTGTGCAACGTCTCCTTGTAGGACTCTGTCGAGGTGACCCCATAGGAGCTGCCCCGGGCACCCAGGCCAGAGCCCCGCACCCGTGTTTGGGCCTGTGTGAGGGAGGCAGGCTTGTCAGGATGGAGAATGGGGTGCAGTGAGGAGTGCCAGGAGTGGGATGGACTCAAGGAGACTCACCTCAATGGGTGTCACAATGCCCTGCTTCTTGCGGCCCAGGCCACTGCCCTCTTTCCAGCCCATGGCCTGGAGCATGCGACTGCCAATGTTATCACTGCCTAGGCCATCCCGAGTGGGCTGCTCAAAGTCCCTGTAGAGGACACACAGTGTGAGTGGCTGGTCTGGTGACCCCGGCCCCCTCCCCTGGTGCCTGGCTCTGGGCACTCACACAGAGGCTGTAGATATGCCGCCATATTTCCTCCTCTTAGGCTCCGGCGGCTCGGGAATGCCGTACTTCTCCCTGCGTTCTGCTGCACGGTCTCGGTATTTCATTTGCTGCAAATTTGTAGAGGAGAGCACATGAGAATGTTGGGGAGCTGGCTGCTGTTTTCAGCAAACACAGGCATGGGTGGGGTGGGGTTCCACTGGGAGCTCTATCTGGCCAACAGGTCCCAGGTCCTGAGGGTCAGGCCACGGAGGGCACAAGTATCCCAGGTCGGGGAACTGGGAAGAGGTCTCACAAAGGTCAGATGACTGATGGCTGTCAGGCTGTATCTGGCTAGGGAACTTGAAGTCCTGCTGCCTGGGGGGACAGGGACTTGGAAGGGGCAGAGATGATGGAGCCCAGGAGAGGGTCACACCTCACCTCCATATCATTCTTCTCTAGTGCTTCCAGCTCATTTTCTGATAAGTGGGCTCGCCGGTGAATCTCAAGGTTTTGCTACAAGGGGGACAGGACACAGTGAAGCAGCTGGACTGAGGTGGGTCAGGCACAGGGTACCCTGCCAACCCTCCACTCAGTCACCTTGTGGAGCCCGGACAGCTGCTGGTGCCGGATGAGTGCCTCTTTGCTGGGGAACTGGCGCCGGCAGAGCAGACAGGCTAATTTCTGCCAGTCTGTGAGCTTTTCCTCCCGCTCAGGACCCCCACGCTCCTGCTCCTCCTCACTGTCACTCTCCCCGCTGTAGGCTGCCACCAGCCCTCGAGGTGGGCTCTGTAGAGGGTGGGTGGAGGGTCAGGCCTGGCCAGATCCGAGCACCCTGGCCCTTTCTGCCCCAGCACTCACTGGGCGGTCGTCGCTGGCCAATTTTGGGAGATCCATGCTGGTGTGCTGTCTCTCAGCTAGTGCTCCCTGGGGTGGAGAACACAGAAATTCAGGGCTCCATAGAGGAATAACAAGATCGGAGAGGGGTGCACACAGGAAGCCACAACACACCTTCTTCTCAAGGATGGCATAGCCTGCATCTGCGGTGGCCGACTCCCGCCTTTCATCATCACGCAAAGAGCTAATAGGCTGGAAGCTGTTTTTGAAGTTTTCTTTTTGCTTGTTGAGACTGCGGGCCCATCGCTCCATGTCCTTGGCAATCTAGGGGTTCAGAGTGGAGGTGAGGCTCTCAGGAACCCTCAAGCTGGAGTCACCAGCTCTATCCTCTGACCCACAGCAACTGCAGCAGGCCACCCCCTTTCCTGCACTGCAGTCTCAAGTCTACACCTGTCCAGTCTGAACCACCATGAAGGGCTGCATGTGGCCTCTGAGCTACAGCTCTTTTGCCCCCTCCTGGCAGAGTGCTCTTTCACAAATTATAAACCACCTCTAAATACAACCTCCTTCCAGTCATTACACCAAGAATAAACCCGAACTGTGACCACAGCCTGCAGCATTCCCTGTGCCCCCCCTCCCCCCCGTGATTTGCAGAAGCAGAAGCAGTCTGGACAGACAGCAGGTCAGGTCCATCTGGGAGAGAGGCAACCCAAATTGGAAGCAGAACAAAGAGGTGAGAGAGGTAGCGTGCAAGTTCTTATTTCTGTCACTAGTCACCAGGGTTCCTTTTCACACCCCTTACTGGCTGTCTCCCTTCTGACAGTACTTGTGCTATTGTGCTGTTACATTTGCTGTGGGTTTCCATTGTATCTTTCTAAAGGGCAAAGGAATGTCTACTTATCTTTTCTTTTTTTTCCCCCAGTGCTGGGGACAGAACCCATAGCCTCACACATGCTAGCTAGGCAAGTGCTCTACCACTGAGCTACAACCCCAGCCCCCTGTGTATCATTTTAAACATGTAACATGATGCCATATTCCATGTTCTGTGTTTTCCCTGGGGCACACTACTATTTTCAGAATTCCCTGGGTTGCTGAGGTAACATTTAGTCCTTACTTCAACATGCTGTGTCCCAACTGTCATACTTTCTCCACAGAAACCCTGAAGGTCCCATCAACTGCCCACTACCACAAAACATGGCAATGGCTCTTTTCTGCCCACCCCTTTATGAGTCTGTGAGAATTTCTCTGGGTTGTAGACATTCACCAACAATGTGAGGGTCCCACTGGGGACAAAGGAAAGCTGACAGGGCTTGCCTGATAGCACAAGGCACCTCACTGAGGCAGGCAGCCCTGCCAGATACCCATGCAACTGCTTGGGCTCAAAAGTCCTGTCTGTCTTAAGCAGTTACTGCCCACATCTGTGCCCACCCTATCTCCCTCATCAAGAGATAACAGACAGCAAGCAGCCAGAGGCAGCAGCTCGGGGTCACCTGTTGGGCCGTCTTGGTCTTGTGCTTCTCCTTCTTTTCTTTGCCCTCCTTTGACGGCGCTCCCGTCTCCTTATGCCCATCAGCTGACTGCTCTAAGGCAGGGATGTAGGTCCGCCGCTCCCCATCCCAGTATAGGTACTGCTGGCTCTGAGCATTGTAGTAATACTGGGGAAGGGGTAAGAAGAGGGGGCATGAGGGAAGACCTCAAGGAGGGGCCCTGATGGCCAGCTGCTGCTCCGCTTCACCCCAGCTCTCCCTGAATGGCCCTATCACCTGGGAGTTGGGATCATAGTAGAGGCCGGTCTGTGGGTCATAGTAGTAGCCAGATGTCTCGTCGTACTGGTAGGTAGAAACATCAGGAACAGCTGCAGGGAAGCAAGGCAAGGAAGTCACTCTTCCCTGCTTTGTTAAGGACTCCCCACCCTTCCCCACAGGCCATGGCTACTCACGGTACTGGCTGTAGGACTCCTGGGTAGTGGGGCTGGTGGCCGGTGGGAGGGCAGAGCTGGGATGGGTGGGGCTCTGGAGCTCAGATTTGAGCACAGCAGGTGACATGATGGTGTATGACTGGTCATGGGGCCAGACAGGGGAAGAGGGCTCAGTGTTTGTCAATATACTGCAATGCCCATCCAGGATGACCCCTGCCTGCTGGCCTGCCTCCCCATGCTACCCCTGCAGCCCTCACCTGGCTGTTGGCGGCAGTGCCCTGGCTGCTGCTTGCCTCAGCCGACTGTTGGTAGAGGCCAGGAGCAGCACCAGGCTGACCACGGGAGAAAGCCTGTAGTGACACAGAGTCTGCCCCGCCCTCGAGGGAGGCCTCAGGACCTGGGAGGAGGGATGGAGAGGGAGAAGAATGCCCATGAATGGAGGGACATAGGACTTTATGCCTGCAGGCCCAACCAACAGGTTCAGGGAGAGATGCTGGGGCTCACCTGCTCCGGTGGGGTCCCCTTTGGTTCCAGTCATGCCGGGGCCCTTGGTGCCTTTAAGGTAGCCATGGGCATAGAGCGAAGAGTCTGTGCCCTGGCTGCTGCCATAGCCCTCATCCTGTTGGTAGTAGCTGTAGTCGACTGGTGGCTCCTCGGGGGTGGCCCAGGCACCCTCCCCACCCTGGGAGGCCTGAGGGGCAGGTGGGAGGGGCTCATTAGAATAGCAAGGGACATGAGGGGAGGGACCCACTAAAAGCATCTGCTCTACATGTGAGGCTAGGATTTCTGCCTGACAGAAAAACATGCAGCCTTAAGGCAAGTGAAACATGAGGGCTGCCTGGCTATGAGAGACTAAGGCGGTGGCGGAAAAAAGACTGGAAAAAGGACACACACCCAAATACTCCTGGGGCTGATACTGGTATGTGTGGTACATGTTGGGCCTCAGACCAGGGAAGACACCTATCCTCCCACTTCTTTATTCTATTCTCCCAATTTTCTTTTAACCACTTATAAATCCCTTTTCACTGAGGAACATATGGTATACACACATGTATACCCAATACATTAAATATACATATATAAGGCATATGTAACATTATCCCAATTTGCAATGATAAAAAAAATTCCTCCCAACAGAACACAGCAGCAGCTCCTAGAGTGTTGTCAATGAAAGCCCAGGAGGTGACTGGGTAGAGAGCAGGAGAGGATGGAGTGGGAACAGATCAGGGGGTATATACAGCCAGGAGCAAGTGGAAGGCCCAAGCCAGCCACTGCCCCAGAGCTTTGTGTCCTGACAGCAAGCCAACCCTGCTATTTGCAGAGAGGGTAGAGTAGGGTTGAGAAAGCCAGGTATCAGGGGACTGGGGGTGGAGGGAGCAAAGTACCTGTGAGATAGCCCACTGGGCCGCAGCAATGGCAGTACTGGCCACAGAGGCAGCGTTGATGCGACTGCCTTCATTGGAGGCCATGTCCCTGGGGAGGATGGTAGAGACTGGGAATGAAATGGGAGGCCCCAGGCTGGAAAGCAAGTTGGGAGGGGACACATGTGGGGCCCTGACCTCTTAGAACCCTTGGCAAACTCGACGTTGATGGTCTTGCCGTCGATAGTGAGCGGTGGGTGCAGGGCCTGCAGGATCTGCAGCAGCTGGGCTGCCTCCTGTGGGTGGACGGGCGGCAGGGACAGAAGGGTCAGGCCCGGGGAGGCCCCCGGCTCCATTGCCCCATTTCCAGGCTTGGGGCCGCGATGGGGGAAAGGGAAAGGTCCCTCCTCCCAACCCTGGGGGCCGGGACCCTGGCTGCCCGGCCCCCCCCTGTGCCGCCCTCACCACGATGGTGGAGAGCTGGATGAAGGCGAAGCCTCGGTTCAGTTGAGTCTGCTTGTCCTTTATGACACGCACATTGGAGGACGACAGCACCGCATAGGGTGCCAAGGCCCCCAGGATGGAGTCCATGGTACTGTGTGGGTTCAGGTTACGCAAAATGATGGCTGTGGAAGGGGCCCAGCATTAGGGGGCACTCATGACAGTCTGCTCCAGCCCCCCGCCAGGGGCTCCCCACGGCTCCCTGTCCTCTGGCCTCCATGCCTGTGCACCGGCTGCTCACTCTCACCTCCCTCACACATAAACTGCTGGTCAGTCCAGGGGCGCTCTCAGTCCCTCATCTGTTGCCAATCTTCCCAATATACCCCTGAGGTTGGATTGGGGGCTGCTCCTCCCTCTGCTTTCCCCACATCGTGTGTCTGTCCCCCCACCAGATGGAGACCCTCATGAGGATCAAGTCCTGTTCACTGCCATTTCTCTGGCCATGGTGGGTGCAGCCCGGACCCCCTAAGGCATGGAGGAAGAGGAAAAGAATAACTGACTCACTGTCGTTGGCATTCTCTGAGCTTGGCTCGGAACCCTGTGACAGGGCTTGGGAGGCCAGCACTCCCTGGGCCTGGTAGGGCTGCGGCAGCGGGAGCAGCCCCTGGCTTAGCTCCCGTCCACCCAGTGGCAGTGCCTGCTGATCCAGCCTGGTGCCGAGGGGCAGCTTCTGCTCTGCTTCTGTCAGGGATAGAGGGAAATAGGCTAGTCTCAAAAGGGGAGGTTCCATGGCTGGCCGCCCTCCCCCTACCACACCACCCCTTGAGCGCTGGCTCCTCACCCCACCCCCCACATCCTGGCAGTCGGTGGGTCTCACCTGATTTGGGCACGCCACACTTGAAGCACTTCTCTCGGCGTTTGAAGTTCTGGACACCACACTGTGAGGCACAGGCCAGGTGGTCAGAGTGGGCAGGGCTTTACATGGCACCCTCCAAACTTCACTCCAGAGATTTTCCCAGTGAGTCCCACAGTCATACCCCAAGAAGGGAGGTCCCAGAGTTAGGGGTAACAGAGGCCTTCTAGAAATTTCACTATCATCCTTAGTCTTGTGAATCTTCTCTGACAATTGGTCCTTAGTGCCACCCCATGAGCTCAGGAACCAACAACTCTCTCACGTTACAGCTGCTGCCTCCTCGGGGCTACCAACTCTCAGGACTGTCCCTCTCAGTCCTTCAGTAGGGTCCTCTTCCCAAGACTTGCTTCTCTAATCAGAAACCTTCAATGTCTCCTCCTCGAGGTCAGCACCTCTTGCCAGACCCTACTCCTCCTTTATGTGGCAGACTGGGTTGGATCGTGCCACTTGTGAGAGATTTTTCTTGGCTATTCCGGCCTCCAGAGGCCTCTCCCACCCTCCAGGACATTTTAAACCTGTTCCACAGTCAGATCCTGAGCAGTGTGCCTGTGCCAGGTGCTACCCTATGTGGCGGGGAGGTGGTCTCTATCCTGGGAGCTGAATAGCAGGGAGGCAAATGTAGTGTAGAGATGGGCAAGCCAGACTGCTCCCACTGGGCCCCGACAGGGGCTTAGGGAAGAGAATAGGCCAAGACAGGTGCAGCTCACTGGGCTGAGCTACAGAGGCAAGGACATTCGACATGGGAGCCTTAGGCATTTCATTTTGCTGGGAAGAGATTCCTAGTGGAAGGAACAACAGATTTTTTTGTAGCTGGTGTGGGGGTGAGCAGAGAGGCGGAAGCCAGTGCCAGGCCCTGGAGGAGCTTATGCTTAAGCTCAAAGCTGTGAGGGTTTGAAGCAGCAAGGGAGGGCATGGGCAAAGCCAGGTTTCAGCTGCAATGTTACAGGTGAGGGCGTGGGAAAGGCAGAAGGCCAGCATACCAGAGAAGGCTCCACAGCGACTGGGTGGGAGGGCGTGAAGACTGGCATGAGCAGTGGGAATGGCAAGGGAGGGAAAGCGGCATCTGAGATGGAAGCAATAAGACCTAGCAAGCAATAGGAACGTGGGGCATAAAAGAGGGGAAGAAGCCTGGTCTCAAGGAATATCTGCAAAGAGAGGGATGGAGTGCCACGCTCACTTTGTCTCCATCTCTCCAGAGAGGTTGAGCACCCGCCCTCTGACAGATGACAGATCCCACTCCCCCACCCAGGCAGAGTGCTTCTTATGGAGAAGGCAGGGGCCTCCACTAGCACGCAGTCTTCCCATTAGGTTTCATGACTGACAGTTGACCATTGAAGGAGGGGCTGTGGAATCGCAAAGCAGCCCCCAGGGCAGACCTAAGGCCACCTGGGGCAGCCATGGTCCCTGTGACCAGGAGCAAGTAGTGGCTAAAGACTCACCCATGGTTACACCTCTCTGAGCCTTATCTTCCTTTTAGGGAAAATGGAGGTGACCACAAAACCTACACACTGTACTCCCCAGGCTCAGGCAGGATGTGGCTGTATCAGGGTGGCCTTCAAGGCCGAGGCACCTGACACGGGCCCTCAGAACACTGTGCTTCTCTCCAACAGTTATAGCAACCACTTATACTGTGTTGACCAGGGTCCAGGAGTTGTTCTGACTGTCACTCTCCCATCAACAGCTTCATTCTCCCAACAACCTTATTAGTGCTCACATCTTAGAGACAGGGAGAGGGAGGCGGACAGGATAAGCATCTTGACTACTACCAAGATGGACTTGAGAAAGTCTGCAGCCAGCCTGGCTCTAAAGCCCAAGGCCTACTGCATTAGGCCTACACTGTCACTGATCAACCACTTAGGCAAGTATTTCTTTTGAGCCTAGTGGGCTTCTAGGCAAGACTGTGTTTGATGAAGGCTGAGTCTGCCTGGCTGGGGCTGGAGAGCCCATCCTCAACACCACACCTCCTCGAAGGCCCAGAGAGTGGGCTGCTTCTCTCCCCAGCACCCGCTGCCCACCGCCCCTGTACCTTATTACATAGCCAGTCCTCATTGATCTTGGGCTTGGGGTCACTGTAGTGCATGGACACCTTCTGGCCCAGGATGTTGAGGGAGTGCTGCAGGAAAAAGCAGAGTGCAGTGAGGCCCAGGCAGCAGTGCCCCACGCACCGTTTCAGCAAAGGAGAAGAAAGTGAGCGAGCCCTTCAGCTGGATGGATGAGGGACAGGGAATGGAGGGAGGTCGGAGAACGGACGGAGGGAAGAAGGAAGGGAGGGAGGGAAAGCGCCACAGCTCTTGGGCGCAGCTGCTTGCTGCTTTTCCGGGCACACGCACGCACACATGTGAACACACACCACCAGGCACACAGTGCTCAGCTGACCACCGCCTGCCGGATAGTGGGGAGAACCCCCGACTCAGCCCTGACACTGCCAGGCCACACCCAGGGCCAGCACTACACAGGCTATACTTGGGGATGAGGGGAGATGGGGAGGGTAGGGAGAGGAGGGGAGAGAAAGAGAGAGAGCGCACGCGCGCTAGTGCTGGAGAAGGGGAAAAAGAAAGCAGTATTTAACAGATGGCAGTTCCCGCCATGAGGCCGCCTTCCCAAGGCTGGCTGGGTCCTGGGCCCATCGCACTAGCCTTATCAACCTGCAGAGCCGGCCCCAGGGCTACCTCTGCTGGGACCCTCCACTTCACCACAGCTGCCCCTTCCGCCCCTGATGCTTCTCTCCAGTACACTACACCGGGGATCAAGGCTGGGTGGCCACAGCAGATCCTCAGGTCTTGGCAGGTCCCAAAGCTGCTGGGTTGGGATGCCATGCCACGCTAGGGGAGCGGGCTCCCTTTGTTGCTAACTGAACACAGTTCCTTGCTGAGAAGGCAGAGGTGAGGCCTCCTGTGGGTGGGGAGGGGCGCTGGGGAAGGGGAGGGGTGAGTGAAGTGAGCCCAGGATGTCAATAAAACCATCACACTTGACTGGAACTTCTGACTAACAGAGCAATGCTGTCCCTCTGCATGGAATTCAGAGGGCCAAATTCACATGCAGGGAGAGGGCTGACAAAACAAGTCTTGCTAGTTAGTGTGCCAATAGCTATGTTCCCCAGTGGCAGGACTTCAGTGGTCCAGAGAGTGCAACCAAGTTCTGGCTCTGGCTGACTTGGGAGCAGGGAGGTCCCCCTGGGACCCACCCCACCCTCTGGGGCAAGGAAAGCTAGGGGAAAGAACCCACCCTGGCAGCTCTTTCTCTGAAAGCTCAGCCGGGAGAGGTGGAGGGCACACTAGTGCCTGGCAGTAGGAAAGGGCTGGGGGCAGGTGTTGAGTGTGGGCCCCAGATGGGAAGCCCAGTGGGTAGCGAGAGATGGGAAGAGGAGACAATGAGGGTCAGGAAGGGGGAGAGAGGACAGGGGGATGGGACACAGGGCCACAGGGCAGGGAACTGTGTCCATAAGATTCAGGCGATGGGGAGCGCTCGATTATAAAGTAGTATTTGTTGGGGGGGGGTCAAGTGCGGCAAAGCAACCTGATTGGCTTCCATCCATCGTGTAGCGTCCTGCAAGTGACTAAACTCGACGAAGGCGAAGCCCCGGCTCTGACCTGGAGACAGCATTCAGATACAGACGCAGTGGGTTAGTCAACAGCTTTGGACACACGGCGTTCCCGGGGGCGGGACCCGAGGGGAGAGGACCAGGGGCAGAGAGGGAAGGGGGAAGAGGAGAAAGGAAGAAAGGAAGAGAAAAAAGCAATCAGAGAGAAAAAGAGTAGGGGGTGTGGGAGGCAAGGTAGATGGCTTGGAGGGGCAGGAAAGAGGAAAGGGGGAGGGAGGAAAACAGAGCAGGAGAGAGATAAGAGTAGAAGGAGAGACATATACCCCAACTGGGCTGAAGGATGGAGCTCGGGCAGACCTGCCTCGCCAGCCTGAGGTGACAGAGACGGAGAGAAGTAGCTAGGAGGGAAAGGATACAAATAGAGATCTGTCTCCAGAGGAGAAGGGAGGGCAGCCTGCCAGAGCAAATAACTCAAGGGCAGGCCCAGTGCAAGGCCAAGGGCACCCAGGAGGAGTTCTGGAGCATGTGCTTAATCAAAGGAGCAAAAGAGAAGCCGGGCTAGGCTGCTCTGTGAGGTTATATGGGTTTCCAGCACAAGGGAACCAGGGGCAGGTAGGGCCACAATCTCAGCCCACCCATGATGCAGGGGAAAGGGGTGGGGCTCATTAGGGAGCTACGTCAGGGCCACAGGTGAGAGACCATAGCCACCAATAATCCAGGTTCTCCTAGACAGAAGAATGGTGGTCAGAGTTGGCCAGGAGGACTTTAGAGGTAAGAGTCAGTGGGTACCTGGGAGAAGTGTCTAGGGCTACCAAGAGGCTGTACCTGGGATGCCTCCTTGGGGAGAGAGAGACCCAAAATCTGCCAACGTGTGAAGCAGAGCAAGACCTACATGCCACCAAGAGAGACTCCAGGCCTGGTGGGGCTGGGAAAGGGGTTTGGGCTTCAGGCCTCAGGAAAACAGCTCCATCAGAGGCAGGTACAGAGGGAGGCTTTGGATGTGGCAGGTCTTTGGGAGCATGTGTGATCCCCGAAAGAATCACTGTTAGGATGCACGGGAGGATGGAATCATACAATCAGAGGGAGAGAAAGAGAGAGAGAAAGAGATGGAGGGAGGGGGAAGGGAGGAAGGCAAGATGGAGGAGGTGTGGGGAGAGAGACTGAAATGGAGAGAGAAGCCCAGGCAGAGCGAGGCCCCACTGTGCCTGCCTTGGGGAGCCTGGGCAGAGGTCCTGAAGAGACAACCCCCCCACCCTGCCAACCTCAGGCCAGCTCCAAGCAGCCAGCAAGAGGGAGGGAGGGAATAGGCAACGCCAGAAAGTTCTGGCTACTCCTTGGGATGCGCCCTTGGATGAGAGCCATCCCCTGCCTCCCCTCTTGGGACACATGGGTGGGTCCATGTCAGACCTACTTTTTGGTCAGAGGCTGTGGCCAGAAAAATGTGGAGAACAAGGGGCAGAGGAAGGAGAAGACAGGAGAGGGAAGGGAATATCTTGGGAGTCACCACCTCAGATATTCAAGAGTCCCAAGGAGGAGATTCCCCAGAGCCTGGCCCTGGCCCTGCCCCTAGGGAGCACTCAGCTCAGCCCAGAGCTGCAACTCCTCCCCAACAGCCCCCGGTAGAGGCTGCTGGCTGGAGCTGTGGGGGTAAGGGGGAGAAAAAGAGAGGGTACCCCCCAAGCTGCCCATTCCCAGCTGTGGCAGGAAGGTAGGGTAGGGGGGTGAGGGAGAGACAGAGGCAGGAGGGAGATTCGGAGGCTGAGGCTGGTCAGCAGCAGGGGAGGGCACTGGGAACAAAAGCTCACCTGAGGATTTGTTCCGCATCAGCCGGACCTCCCGTGCTTGGACACCATGGGACTGCAGCTGGCCACGGATCTGTACGGGAGAGACAGAGTGGGGAGGCTCAGCAAAGGAGGCAGCCGGGTGTGTGAGGCCAGCTGGAGGCCTCTGAACCCTGAGGGACCACTGACTATATGCACACACCCCTTCTGTCTCTTTCAGAGCTTGTCCCCCGAGTGACAATAGCCCAAGACCCGCACCAGTATCCTGCCTCAACTTCCAGTCCTGGACTTGCAGAAAATGAGCCAAATGAAGACAGGAAGGAGCACAGTGCAGGGTAAAGAATGGCAGCAAGATGACCCCTGGGGCACAGAGACAACAGGAGAGCAAGTGAGGCAGCAACTCAACACTAGTGGGCAGGGTGACCTGCCAAAGGGGCTCAGTGGCAGCCATGAAGCAGGGAAAGCTGGAATGTAAAGGGGTTGCCTTCTCCCCTGGCTTGTATCAAAAGACACCCATAACACAAAGAGTAACCTGGGGAAGACAGAAGCCTGAGCAAATCCCAGCCACGTGCCCCGGATGATGAGATGGGGAGAAACTTAGAGTGGAGACAAAAAGGCACGGTCATGGATCTGGAACACTTCCTGGGTGAAGTGCGCCAGAGAGCCGCTGAGGACCAGGGGCAACCGAGGACCAGGCAAGGCAGGGTCTCCAGGCCTACAGCACCTCTTATGGAGGACAGAGAACTTAGGCGAGGCACCCTCAGGGAGGGGTCTGCGTGCCTCTGGGCCTCAGTTTCCTCATCAAGTTAAAGGACAGGAAATGAGCATTACACACATTCATACACACAAGGATAAAAAGGAAAGATACATAGAAGAGCTTATCAGGACTCCAAACAGAGAGGGCACAGGAAGCAGCAAGAATGCAGGCCCGGGGGGTTCAGCTGCCCAGGTTCAGACCCCATCTCTGCTCTGCCACTAGCTGGCTGTGGGACAGAGGGAAAGTCACTTCACTGCATGGAGCCTGGTGGGATGGACTCCAAAGGGTACCTTCTCGGGAGCGCCTCTGTGAGGATTCAATCGGCCCTGGAATGTGGCCCACCATGCCATAATCCTCAGTGAATGTCAGCAAGCAGCGACTGCCTGACCCTGAATGGGGCAGGTGGTTCTGGCTTCAGAAGCCCTCATATATCCGAGGGGGATTTCTACTGCCATAAGACGGGTAGCCAGCAGACTTCAAAGGAGCACTGCTTGGAGAACTTACGGTGGAGGACACCGAGGAGGACAATGATCAGGGAGGCTAGTCAGGAAGCTAATCTACTGGCCCTCTTGGGGTTTTCATGTGGCTCATTATGACATGTCTGTATGAGAAGGAAACAGGAGAAAAGGGAGCAAGATGTAAGGGAAAAAATGTCACAAAGGCAAATAGGCTGTCAGCAGCACCCAAGGTGCTGTGGTCAGGCCAGTGACAAGAGTTAATGTTGCTGACAAGAGGAAGAGAGGGAAGGAGAATGGAATTTCAGAAAATCCCATGGGCCCTGACTCCTCACCCCCATGGATCTCCATCACCAGTAATATCCAGCACTGAGCCTAGTGAGGGCCTGGCCCTTGATCCACATGTGCAGAGAGGATGGAAAACAATGGAATGTACAGGAGATACGCTCTTCTCCCTTGTACACCTGCCAGTGCGAGACACCCACAGCGGTTGCCCCTGGGCCAAACCAGCCTATCTGATACTCCTCCCTTCCAGATCAGAGGCTGACAGGGTCTGTCCACAGAGGACGGACAACGCTGGGGTGAAAAAGGAGCCAGTGGGGGAGAAGGAAGGAAAGGTGCTGAGGTTGGGGGTGAGGAAAGGGTGGGGAGAAGTTGAGGGCCCTGGAGGAGACCCAGCCTGGCCTCCCTGCTCTGCCGCCTGCCCCAGGGCCATGAGGGGGCACGTACGTCATCCTCAGTGGCTGCCTGTGGCAGCATCCTCAGCATGACGATGTTACTGGCCTTCTCCTCCTCCTCCTCATCCTCCTCCTCCTCCTCCTCCTCCCCTTGCTCGGTCCGATAGTCCTGGTCCCGATAGTCGCCGTCTCGGGGGAAGCCCGGCGGGCCGGTGGGGCTGTGCCTGTGCCGCCGCCGCCGCCTACGCTGAGTCTCAGAGCCCGGGGAGGCCTCGTAGGAATCCTGGCCAACAGAATGAGATGAGAGACACCAGACAGGCAGTTAGCCTGGGCGGGCCTAGGGGCTGGCCTCTGGCTCTCTAAGGCAGGCAGGCTCTGAAAGCCAGGGGTGGGCGGGCTCCGGCTAAAGGCTGGGGCAGGCAGGGTGGGTGAGCCTTTACCTACAACCCTTCTGGGGCTGGAAATGCTCATGGGATACTTTTGGGGACTGCCTCCAGGGGATGGCAATATTGGCATGGAGGAACTCCCAAGGCAGGTGACAAGACACAGCTTAAATCTTAGGATGAGCTGGTCTGGGATCAGCACTCTTGACTCCGTCCTCAATTTCTCCCCTCCTCTTCCCTTGCCAGCTCAGCTGGTATGTGTGCAATTGTTCCCTGTGCCACTAAAGGCCACCTATCTCCTGTAGTTCCTAGCCTGGATGTGGGCCCTGTGACCAAGCCAGAGGCTTAAGAACTTCAGATAGGGGTCAGTGGCAGCCAGCAGGAGCTGGAGAAGATTTTAGAGCCACAGATGCTTCCCTTTGGTCCCTGTTCCTCAGCCCTGGCCAGGCCTCTGTCACTACCAGCTTCCTTCACAACGGGGTGTGGCAGCTCGTTTCTTGACTATTACCCAGCCCACCCATTCCAGGACTAAGCAGGCCGGGGCTCATACCCTCCCACCTGGTAGGAGGGTCAGAGCCAGACAACTGGGTACTCTATTCCCATACTTGCCAATGATACCTCCCAGGGCCCATGGTGTCCCTCCCTAGAAACATCCAGGCACAGCTCAGCAGTGGCCACTGGGGATGCTGGTAGCCCTCAGCCCCAGACAAAAGCTGCTGATACACTATGAGAGTCTTTGAATAAGGCCATCCAGAGGGGAAAGAGTGGCTTACACCCTACCCCCGTCAGGGCTGGGCTTACAAGAGTACCCTTCCTACTTCCTACCCTACTAGACAGGAAAGCTGCCTGCTTGCTGAACCAGGACCCTGAGTGCCCCTCCTCAAACTGGGGCTCCCCTGATGCAAGGTTGTTTCTTCCCCTCAGAGGTGGGCTCCCTGAAGATAAGGATCATGCCTTGCCTCTCAGGCTAGGATTAACTACCCCATATGGAACTGACCCCTCTAGGGGTCCTTTTCTTCCCTCTCTCAAGGGGCTCTGTCAATACCAGGAATACCCATGGCTGGCCTTCCAGAACTGCTTGGCTTGGTGATATTCTATCCCCCAGTTGACCTCCCAACCCCAGATGC
This sequence comes from Pedetes capensis, assembly GCA_007922755.1. Classification (NCBI taxonomy): domain Eukaryota; kingdom Metazoa; phylum Chordata; class Mammalia; order Rodentia; family Pedetidae; genus Pedetes; species Pedetes capensis. The sequence goes on along the minus strand of VMDO01007054.1, from coordinate 26,721 downwards.
CAGGTCCTATCACAGAGATTATTTGAGTGCCCTAAATTGGCTAGGAGCAGGCAGTATAGGGCTTATAATGCCACAGGCCCAAACTGAACAACAGGGAAGAAGGGAAAGAGGTCGTGGCCAGGGGCCCTCAGAAATACAGAGGCAAGCATGTGGAAGCCAGGGAAACCTCACTCGGGAGAGGAGCCCTCAGAGAAGGGGGTGGAGACAGACCCCCACCCCAGGGAGGTAAAGCCACTAAGCAGTCTGAAGGCACAGGAGCAGAGCGCTGCCTGCACCTGGTGCTGCAGCCAGACACATGGGCCCTTCTGGAGCGTTGCCCCCAGGCCTGGCCCTACCCTCACCTCCGCACTCTGTTCCTCAGACGAGTCATCATAGTCGTGCTTGCCCTCCTGGCTGCCATACTCTCGGGGGTAGGAGCGGTAGTCCATGTCCCGGTAATCGTGGTCTCTGCTGCGGTTCTCCCCACCATCGTCCTGCGAGCGATCGGTGGCTCCATAGCGGCCAGTCCTGTCACCACGACCACCTCTAGGGAAAGAAGGATGGGGATTAGAGGGCCCCTCTTTCTGAAAGGTGCAAGAGGTGAGGGTGGCTCCATCCTGTCCCTTTAGGCTCTCAGTTTTACTCCCCTGACAGGGACTCTGAAAACCTTACCCCACAGTTGGGGCAACTACCACACTGCTCTCACAGCCAAACCACCTCTCTTCATCCCTCTCCCACCTCTCTGGTCCATCCACACCTCAGGTGTGTCCTCCTGACTGGTCTGACTTCCACACAGGCCTCTCCCAGTTCTGTTTTTGCACTCCAAATCCCAAATGTAAATGTTCTCTAACACAGCCAATCAACCCAACCATGTCATTCCCTTCAGTGGCTTCCTCTTAGTGTCCAGATGAAACACCCAAATGCTCACCAAGGTCCCATCAGGCCTACAGGGTTCTACAGAGTAAGGTCCCTGCAAACCGTTCTGTCTTCCTCCTTGGGCATACCACCCTGCCCATTTCAGTCATCTCGCTAGCACTGACAGCTCTTTCATTAAAATTTGTCCTATCTCAATTATTGTAAAATAATTATCTCAAAGTTGGCTATATTTGCATTTCTTTGATGAGTCAAATATCAGTATGGGGGCTATGAATGTAGGTCAGTAGTAGAGACTAGTATGTGAGAGGCCCTGAGTTCCATACCCAGCACTATAAAACACATAAAAATTACTACTTCTGTAGCTTCAGCTCCTCAGGAGGCCGAAGCAGGAGGAAAACTCTAGCCCAGGAGTCTAAGGCCAGCCTGGGCAACATGGTGAGATCCCATCTCAAAAAAAATTGGAGCTGAGGATATAATTCAGTGGTAGAGTATGTGCTAGGCATGCGAAAGGTCCTGAGCTCGATCCCCAATACCATAAAAAATCACTTGACAGTTACTTCCAGGAAATGAGGGAACCAGACTCCTCAAAGCTTTTTAACTACCGTACTACTCAAAGCTTAGCACAGTGCCTAGAACTCAGTTGGTACCAACAATGACTTTTTTTAGGGGAGGAAACTAATGGCTTAAAAATATTCTAAAAGCAACCGATATGTTCATTTAAAGAAAGAAAACACAAGGTTGAAAGCTCAGTGGTAGAGCACTTGTCTAGCACGTACAAGGCCCTGGGTTCAATCCTGAGCACTATAAAAATGAAAAGAAAGAAAAGAGAAAGAAAGCGGGAGGGGAGGGAGGGGAAAAGAGAAAGAGACAAAGGGGGAAAAAAAAGAAAAAAAACAGGGCCAGGCAAGAAAAACCAGACTCTATACAAGAACACAACAGGATTTTAATTCTGGTTAAGAACAAAACCAGAATGTCCATTACTGACATCATTCTTAACATTTTTTTTTTTTTACAGTACTAGGGGGCTGAACCCAGGGCCTTACACATACTTTGCAAGGGCTCTGCCACTGAGATGCATCCCCAGCACCTTTTTAATTTTTTTTTTTAAACTGAGACAGGGTCTCACTAAGTCATGCAGGCTGCTCCTGGCCTCAAACCTGTGATCCTCCTGCCTCCACCTCCCAAGTCACTGGGATTACAAGTGTGTGCCACCATATCCAGTACTCATTCTTAACATTATTCTAAAGATACTTGTTAGGTGCCGTCGAGTCGGTATCCGACTCATAGCAACCCTCATAGGGTTTTCAATGGCAGACTGTTTCGGGATTGCCTTGGGAGTGGATTGCCAGGTCCTTCTCCCATTTTTGCGGCGCTGGGAATTAATTGAACTCGGGACCTCAGAGACTGCAGCGCAGCGCTCTACCAACTGAGCTAAATCCCAGCCCTCTAAAGATACTAAAAGCAATTAAACCAAGGAAGGAAGAAAACGGAGTCAAAGCTAGAAAGGAAAAGGCAAAATTATCATTATGTCTACCTGATCTGATGAGGACTCTGCAAAATATAAGATAATCATCTGAAGAATGATTACAAATATTTATTATCAGGAGCTGTAGGTACGGCTCAGTGGTACAGTGCTTGCATAGCATGCATGAGGCCCTGTTTTCCATCCCCAGCACCACAAAACAATAAATCAGGAAAGATAGTGGGTACAATATTAATATGTATTAATAAATGCCTGTATTCAGAAAACTGCTATTTAGAAAAGAGGAAGATACAGACTACAACTGTGTCAAAAAGGAAAAATACCTAAACATGTGCAAGATCTTTTGATTATACTTCACATATACACCAAAACACATTTTAAATGGGTCAAATATTTGAATAGAAAAAAATGAAACCATCAAAGGAAAAGAAAACAGCGTAAGTTCTTCATAATCACTTATTTTTTGTGGTGCTGGGAATCAAAACCTAGGGCCTCAAACATACTGAGCATATGCTCTACCTCTGAACTATGGCCCCAGCCCTATGACCTTAAAATGGGAAAAACCATGGCCCAAATGCAGAAGCCACAGAATAAAAGATTATTAAATTCAACTGTATAAAAAGAAAACACTTCTGCTTAGAAAAATATGTTGGTTGGTTAGGTGCCGTCGAGTCGGTATCCGATTCATAGCGACCCTCTGTACAACAGGGGAAACACTATTGTCAGTACTTCTCTGCTGTTCATGGGGTTTTCAATGGCAGATTGATTTTTGGGAGGGGGTTGCCAGGTCCTTCTCCCAAGCCTACAGCTTCTGGTGTTCCCAGGCAGTCTCCCATCCAGGTACTAACCAGGCCCGACCCTGTTTAGCTTCCGAGATCTGACGGGATCGGATGCCACAGGGCTACAGCTGCAGGCTAGAAAAATATAGAAAAGAAAAATGAAAACAACGATAAGTCAAACCAAAATATAAACAATAAACTAGGGGCTGGTGGTGTAGCTCAATGGAAAAGCACCTGATTAGCATATATGAGGGCCTGAGTTCCTTCCCTAGCGCAGCCCCCCAACAAAGGAAAGAATAAACTGGGAAAAAATATGGGAAAAGGAAATGAACAAGCTGGGTGAGGAGGCACACACCTATAATCCCAGTGACTGGGGACGCAGAGACAGGAGGATCACAAATCTGGGACCAGATGCAGCCTGCATAACTTAGCGAGACTCTGACTTCAAATAAAATATTAAAAAATGGGCTGGGGGTACAGCCCAGTGGTAGATCACTTGCAAAGTATACATGAGGTCCTGGGTTCAACTTCCAAGTACTGAGGGGGTGACAAAAAAAGAAATGAACAGAACTCACAGAAAAGAAATACAAATGATTTGTGTTTGAAAAGATATTCTATATTGCTTATAATGGGAGATAAAAATCAAAGCTACACTGAATAATCATCTTAAAGTTAAGCCTTTTTATTCTTGTGCATTTTTTCTAAATCATTTTTGTGATAAAATATGCACAAAATATACCTTTACAGTGATTTTAAAGTATATAATTTAGAGGCACTAAGTACATTCACGTGTTGTCTAACCATCACTAGATTCCAGGACCTTTTCACAATCCCACTGAGCTATACCTCAAGCCCTTTGTATATCTTCTTTAGAAAAATGTCTATTTAAGTTCTTTGCCTCTTTTGTTGAATTGGTGTTTTTGTTGCTGTTCCTGTTACAAGAGTTCTTTACATATTCTAGATATGAATCCCTTACCAGATATATGATTTGCAGATATGTTCTCCCATTCTGTGTGTTTTCATTTTCTTGAGTTTCTACTTTTTTTTTCCTAGCGTTGGGGGTTGAACTCATGGCCTTGCACTCGCATGCTTTGCAAGTGCTATAGCACTGAGCTGCAGCCCCAGTCCATTTTTTTAGTTTCTCAGACAGGGTCTCGCTAAATTAAGCAGACTGCCTCTGGTCTCGAACTTGCCATCCTCCTGCCTCTGCCTCCCAAGTTGCTGGGATTACAGACGTACAACACTGTGCCTGGCTGAGTTTCTACTCTTAATGAAGTCAAACTTATTTTGAAATTAATTTCTGAGTTATAGAAAAGTTCAAAGGTAAAAGTCCCTGTATAACCTTCTCTCAGCTTCCCCCAATATTCAGAGAATCATATTTGTCAAAACTAAGAAAATAAATAGAGTATAGACTTTATTAGAATTCCATCAGTTTTCTCATGTATGTCCTCTTTTTTTCTATTCTAGGATTCTGGATCACCAGAATACTACATTTCATTTAGTCAGGTTCCCTTCAGTCACCTCTGGCCTGCGAAAGTTTCTCAGTCTTTCCTTCTGTGTGCTTTTTGTTTTTTAAGGACCATAACAGTTTTGAGAGTACTGGTCAGGTATTTTGTAGAATGCCCTTCAACTTGCTTTTGTTGTGTGCTCTAATTAGACTTGAGGTTATGGGCTTTTTGTTTTTCAGAAGCATACAACAGAGGTGAGATTCCCTTCTGACTGTATAATAGCAAGTAGTATGTGGTACCATCATTACTTATGTCTAGTGATGTTGACTTTGATCATTTGGTTAAGGCAGTATCTGCAAAATTTATTTTTTCTTTGCTTTCTTTTTTCTCTCTCTTCCCCCCCC
>VMDO01007054.1:0-21652 GCA_007922755.1 Pedetes capensis | reverse complement strand
CAGGCTGCCTCTGGCCTTGAACTCGCGAACCTCCCTGCCTCCGCCTCCCAAGTTGCTGGGATTACAGGCGTGTGCCAGTGTGCGTAGGCCCCTGGAAGTCGCTATTTAGACCAGGTTGCCCTCAAACTCACAATATCCTGTCTCTGCCTTCCAAGTGCTAGGATTATAGGCATGCGCCACCATGTCCAGCTCCTCTGTAAAATTTCTGTTTTTCCCTTTCTATGCTCTATTGTTTGGAATCAAGTCACTAAGACTAGCCCACACTCAAGGAGGGGGTAGACTTAAGCTCTGCCTCCTGGAGTGGGGGAATATCTACATATATTATTTGGAATTTTTATGTAAGGAAGACTCGTGACAGAACATTTTTAACCCAACACATTTACAAAAGTCCAAATGTTTGACATCAAACTCTGTGGGCAAAGCTGTGTTGGGAAATAAGCTCTCATGTTGCTGGTAGGGGTAAAAATGGAACAATCCCTACAGAGAGGAATTTGTTAATAGCTAGCAAAACTTACTCTATAAACACTCTAAACCACAATTCTACTTCTTGGACTTTAATGTACAGATATACTTGAACATGTATAAAAATGTTATGCATCTTGGTACTATTTAAAAAATAGCAAAGAACAAGAAATAAAAGAATCAGAAAAATTCTGTTTAAAGAAGACTATCAAGGGGAGAAGAACTCTACTAAATACTAAAACACATTATAACCCAGCAACTCAGGAGGCTGAGGCAGGAGGACTGTGAATTCAAGGCTGGGGATGTGAACAAAATAATGTCCTTACCCTCATGAGCTCAACTTGGAGTCCAAACTATTTCTCTCTCTCCCTCTCCCTCCCTCTCTCTCTCTCTCTCATTTCTGCTGGTTTCTTTTTAGATAAGATCTTGCTGGCCTGGAACTCGCTATGCAGAACAGGCTGGCCTTGAACTCAAGATGATTCTCCTGCCCCAGCCTCCCGAGTGCTGGGATTACAGGTATGTGCCACCACGTACAACTTCAAATTGTTTCCTTATAATAAATGCCTAGACAAGAAGTCATTATCAGGGGTATTAGTATTTTTAAGGTTTTGGATTCAGTATTTTTCCCATGTATGTTTATTATAGTATCCCTTGCTATTTGAATTTTGTTCATTGGAATTCAAGAACTAAGTCCACATGAATAAATTTATATATTTTATTTATTCATTTATTTGCAGTGTTGGAGATCAAACTCAGGGACTTGCAAATGCTGAGCAAATGCCCTACCACTGAGCTACATTCTCAGCCCCTTAAATTCTTACATGAAATCTTGAATAGACACCCAGGATCCAAATCAAATAAATTTAGGTGTTGAACTCTTATTATCTAAACGAAGGAAAGAAACATATTTGGATAGTGAAAGATACTTTTAATTGGCCACAGAACACTTTGAATAAACACCTTCCAAATGCCGACTCCATTCATAATACAATTCCAGGAAGTTAAACTGAATTGAAATACATGAAGACCTTCACAAAATAAGTATATTTCTGGAAAACATAAAATACCAAAATCAGTAGAAGAGACAAAATAAGAATCAACACCCCACACCCAAGACTGAGTATAGCTCAGTGGTAGAGTGCTTGTCTAACATGCCCAAAGCCCTGGGTTTGATCTCTAAGCACTGCAAAACAAAACAAAAAAAACCTAGTCTTTTAAAGGTGAATTCTACCAAGTTTTTAAAGTAAACATAATTTTTTTTTTTTGAGTAGTAGGAGATTGCATGCAGGGCCTCATATATGACAAGCTTAGTGCTCTACCACTGAGCTGTACCTCCAGCCTTTTTCTTTTTTTTTTTATTTTGAGACAGGGTCTCACTAAATTGCACAGGCTGCCTCTGGTCTCAAATTCGCAATCCTCCTGCCTCAGCCTCCTAAGGATTTCAGGTGTGCACCACAGCTCTGGTTCAAGGTAAAGATATTTACGTCAGTTTTTCCAATAAAGAGAGAAATAACAAAGGCTATCCAATTTATGAGGTTACCTTGATTCCAATGTCAGATAAATATAGATATTTATACGCCCACCTTACTAATAAATATAGATGTAAATATCCTAAATAATCCAACAGCTAATCAAATCTAGCAGTCTAAAAATATGCATAAATCACTTAAGTACCTTTTCTACCAAAAATTCCTGAGTAAGCATTAGAAAAACCCACATTGAGAAACACTCTATTAAAAAGTGACCTTAAAACATTCCAAGGTCATAAAAGACAAAGACTAAATACCTGTTCCAGATTAAAAGAGAGCAAAAATACAAAGTAGCTCAATGCAAGGCAGGATCTTATTGTTTTGGTTTTGAGACAGGGTCTTGTTATGTGGCTCAAGATGGCCTCAAACTTGAGATCCTCCTGCCTCAGCTCCTTGAGTGTTTAACCTATAGATATGCAACACCGTACCCAGCCCGCAATACATGATCTTGGATTGCATCCTAGACTAGGGAAAATCACCTATAAAGGACATTATTGAAATAACTGAAGACATAGGAATATGGGCTTCATCGAACATAAAAGTATATCATGGTTGCCAGGCACAGTGGCACAAGTCTGTAATCCCAAAAATTCAAGAAGTAGAGGGAGGAGGATGGCAAGTTTGAGGCCAGAGGCTGCCTGCGTAACTTAGCAAGACTGTCTCAAGATAAAAAGTAAAAATTAGGCTGGGGTGCAGCTCAGTGGTAGAGAGCTTGCAACAGCATGTGTGAGGCCACGGGTGCAAGTCTCCAGTACAGCAAACAGAAACAAAAGTATGTCATTGTTAAAAGTTCCTGATATTGCTAAGTGTACTGTGGTTATGGAAGAGAATGTCTTTGCTTTTAGGATTTACATACCTCCAGGCTTGCAGGGTCACGTCTGCCACTAATTAAGATGTTTCAAAGTTGGGCGCAGTGGCTCATGCCTATAATCCCAGCACCATGGGAGGCAGAGGCAGGAGGATCAGAAGTTCAAGGCCAGAGGCAGCCCATGTAACATACAGAGACCCTGACTCAAAATACAAAGTAACAAAATGGACTGCAGATGTAGCTCACTGGTAGAATGCTTGCAAAAAGCCTGTGTGAGGCCCTGGGTTCAACCCTTAAGTACTGCAAAAAAAAAAAAAAAAAAAAAAAAAAAAAAAAGATGTTTCAGAAATAAACTTTGTATGTGTATGTGTATATATGTCTGTATAAAGAGTGATAAAGCAAATGTGGCAAAATATTTACAATTAGTGATTCTGGGTAGAGGATAGATTGGGTTCATGAGACTTTTTCATGTAACTTTTCTGTAAATTTAAGATTATGTCAAAATATAAACAGATACGTGCATACCACAATCAAGAATGCCAAGTATGTAATTTAACATAATTGGTGAAATTAGTGGACAAAAAGAAAAAACAGCACACCATAAGGTTCTATAAAGTTCAATATTCACTTATGATTTTTTTCTGTCCTAGGAACTGAACCCAGGGTCTCGAGTACGCTAGGCAAGTACTCTACCACTGATTTACATCCCCAGCTCTATGATCAATTTTAGCAAACTCAGATCAGAAATTTTTCTTGATTTATTAAAGGTGGTTTTCTAAAATCCCCACGTCCGTCAGCTTGTTGTGCTTTGGGGGCTTATATGTTGCTATGATGCTGAAAGCTATGACACTGGTATTTTAGACACCAACAGTGCCACCTATGGTGCACAGGTTTCAGCTGAGCCTCCAGACTAAGACAGATTTAGGAGAAGGACCCAACAGCCCACTCTCAAAGCAATGAGCCATTGAAAACTCTATGAATAGCAGAGAAGCACTGTCAAATACAGTTTTGGCAAATGAGCCCCCCAGATTAGAAGGCATTCAAGAAACGACTGGGGAAGAGTTGCCTCCTCAAAGTAGAGGTGACCTTAACTATGGGAATGGAGTAAAGCCCCTGGGACCACCTTTTGCTGATGAGGCACAACTCAAAATGAGAAGAAACATGATGGCTGCAACAATGGCTCAACCATAAAAAGATTGTGTGCAGGGCACAGTGTTGGGGAGTGTTTCATTCTGTTGTACATAGGGTTGTTTTGAATTTGGTCAAACTCGACAGCACCTAACAAACAAAACGTTCCAAAAAGTTTTGTATATATCATACTTAACAGAGAAACTTTGGAAATTTTCCTTGTAAGACCAGGGATAAAGCTGGGCACTAGGTGCACACCTGTAATCCTAGTGACTCAGGAGGCTAAGGCAGGAAGATCATAAGTTTGAGGTAAGAGGCAGCCCATGTAACTTAGCAAGACCCTATCTCAAAATATAAGAATAAAATTTTTTTAAAAAGGGGCTGAGGGAGCTGGGCCCAGTGGCATACACTTTTAATCCCAACTTGGGAGGTAGAGGCTAGGACGATCCCAAATTTGAGGCCACAAACAGTCTGTGTAATTTAGGGAGACCCTGTCTCAAGGCAAAAAAAAATTAAAAATGGGCTGGGGTGCAGCTCAGCAATAGGGCGCTTACAAAGTATGCACAAGGCCCTGGGATCAAGCCCTCAGTATGGCAAAAAAAAAAAAAAAAAAGGAGGGGTTGGGGGGGTACAGCTCAGTGGTAGAGCACTTTCCCAGCATGTACGAGGCCCTGGGTTCAAGTCTCCAGCACTGAGAAAAATAAAAAAAGACCAGAGACAATGCCTACTTCATCGGGCCTCCAATATATCCACATATCTATGCCCTCTTTGTGCTAGGGATCAAACCCGGGGCCTTGTGCATGCTAAGTATGTACTCTATCTCTGAGCTATACCCCCAGCCCTAGCCCTCAATATTCTTTTTTTTTTTTTTTTTTTCAGTACCCGGGGTTGAACCCAGGGCCTCGCGCTTGCATGCTCTGCAAGTGCTGGACCACTGGGCTGCACCCTCAGCCCATTTTTTTACTTTTTGAGACAGGGTCTTGCTAAATTACGCAGACTGCCTCTGGTCTCCAACTTGTGATCCTCCTGCCTCTGCCTCCCAAGCCGCTGGGATTACAGGCGTGCACCACCGCACCTGGCCTGCCTTCAATATTCTTAATCACAGAACTCCCAGTGTTTAGTTGGGCACATGGCTATCCATAATAAAGATATATGGCTAAATTTCGGCAAACAGGAAATAGAACTATCACATAAAAATTTGAAGTTATATTCTTACAAGGCAAATGCATGCCCTTCTACTCCCCTTCTTCTTCATGTTGCCTGAGTACTATGTGCTGGGGAGAGCTATACAGAAGGGGCTGCCTATCAGCCTTGGACTGTTGACCTGCAGATTGTCTTTGTTGTTAGATGCTGTCCAGTTGTCATAACGACCTTATGTACAACAGAACGAAGCACTCTCCTACCCTGTGCCATGCCCCGCACTATGTCAGTGCTTCTCTGCTATGCACAGAGTTTTCAATGGCTGATTGTTTCGGGAGTGGGCTGTGAGGTCCTCCTCCCTAGCCTACAGCACCTGGTGTTCCCAAGTGGTCTCCCATCCAAGTACTAACCAGGCTTGACCCTGCTTTGTTTCTGAGATCTGACGAGATCAGACACCAGGATGGTATGGCTGTAGACACAGGCTGCCTTTAAGGGAAAGAAAAGTTAAACTATCTTGTTTATGCCATTGCTCATTGGATTTGTGTTGCAACTAGCCAAAGTGAGTCTTAATTTGTATACCCAGAATCACTGGTAGTATCTAACATGGTACTAAAAGTCCTGGATAATACTACAATGAAGAAAAAGAAGTGGTAGGGTGAGCTGGGCATGGTGGCACACGCCTGTAATCTCAGCAACTCAGGAGCCTGAGGCAGGAGGATCCCAGGCCAGCCTGGGCAGCTTAGTGAGACCCTGTCTAAAAAAAGAGAGAGAAAAGAAAAAAAAAAAAAAAAAAAGGGCTCAGGCTGTAGCTCAGTGGTAGAGCACTTGCCTAGTATATGCAAAGCCCTGGGTTCAATTCTTGGTAACACAGGAAAAAAGAGAGAGAAAGAAGTTACTAACAGAGTGGACATACATTTAACATGCATAGCCACTCAGAAAGACCATCAGAATCAACAGTGAACTATTAGAAATAATAAGAGAATACAGAAAGAATAAGATAGAATCCAGCAGCTTTCTTCTACCCTAGAAAATATTAGCATGAAAAATGTTTTTAAAAAGTCAATGAATGCTACTCAAGTACCTAGGGATTACTTTAACAAAGAGGCAAACTCTATTATTTTCATTTATACACTTTTTTGCCCTTTAAACAAATTTTAAAATATTCTCCATACAAGTCTTGAATGAGATGGCTACTTACAAAGATGACAAATATAGAAATTCAATGCAATCTCAATCAAAATTCTCATTGAGTGTTTTTGAGGGACTTGATAAACTTTATTTTTGTGGTGCTGGGGACAGCACATATTCTACCACTGAGTTACACATACAGCCCCTTAATAAATTTTCATATAGAATAAAGTTCCAAAAATGGCTAAATTGACTTTAAAAAATAAGAGGAAGGAGGAAACTATTAATACATTCTATAAAGCCACAATAATGAAAACAGTTAAGGTTCTGGCACAAGAATAAGCAAATGGAACAAATTAGATCAATCCAGACCAATACATGTACACAAGGTAACTTGAGGTACCACAAATCAATAGAGAAAGAATGGACTATTTGGGAGGTGGTACTGGGCAAAGTGCCCACCATACAAAGGAAAATAAAATAAGAACCTAGCTACACCATAATCAAAAGTAGACTCTAAATGGATTAAAGACCTAAATGCAAAAGGTAAAACTATAGAGTAAAATAATCTTTATGATCTGTGGTAGGAGAGAGAAGACTCTGAAAACATAGATTATAAGGCAAAAAGTAATGATTTTAGCACAACAAAATTAAGAACAGTCAGGCACCATGGCACATGCCTATAATCCCAATGACTCAGGAGGCTGAGACAGGAGGATTGGGAGTTGGAGGCCAGAGGCAACCTGTGCAACTTAGGAAGACCCTATCTCAAAATAAAAATATATATATATTTTTAATTTTTAAAGAAGGGTTGGAGAGTGCAATTCACTGGTAGAGCACTTGCCTAGCATGTACAAGGCCCTGGGTTCAACCTCTCAGTACTGTAAAACAAAAAAAAAATTTAGATCTATCCTTGGGGGAATCATTACATGATATATAGCAAGCACACTCTATGGTGCCCTTAGCAGCAACCAGAGGCAAAACATTAATATACACATGGTGATAAAGACAGAGTTTAAAAATACAGCACTGAGTAATATGAAGTTCAGGAAATAGAATGAAGACTACAGCACTATGCCATTGTAAACTAAAAACACTCAAAACAACACTACCTATTTCAGAAGGATATATATCCAACACAATAGAGCTGCTGTGCACAGAGGTAAGAATTGGGAACAAAAATGAAAAAGTAAACATGGGAAAAGCAGGAAGCCTTGTGCTGACTGACCTATGACAGACACCTACCTCAAACTGGCAAGTGTGATTAACTCAAACCTCTGCATTTCAGATCCTTTAAAAGCCAAAAGAAAGCCAGTGGCTTTCCTTGGCTATAACCTGCAGCAAATATGTTACCTTCTCAAACTCAGAAACAGCCAGGAGTACTTCTAGTGAATACAGTCCAAAATCAAATGCCTTTCAAAAGACATTTTTAAAAGAAGGCCAAGACTGAATAATACTAGATGATGACTCTATCTCAAATCTAGGTTCATTTCTCAGAAAACAAAATATTATAATCCTACATTTTAAAGCCTGCAGCCATAGCACTGTGGCATCCGATCCAGTCAGATCTCGGAAGCTAAGCAGGATTGGGCCTGGTTAGTACTTGGATGGGAGACCACCTGGGAACACCAGATACTGTAGGCTTGGGAGAAGGACCCAGCAACCCACTCCCAAAAAACAATCAGCCATTGAAAACCCTATGAACAGAAAAGAAGCACTGACATAGTGCTTCACCTGTTGTACATAGGGTCACTACGAGTCACACACCAATTCGAAGGCACCTAACAACAACACAACATTTTGAAAAGGGGTGGTGATAGGTTTTAATAAACACTTTGTAAGATATTATTCCAAAATTACTTTCTCCCTGACATTTTATAACTTATTGACTGGGTTTTTTTTTTTGGCAGTAGTGGGGTATTAAACCCAGAGTGTTCCACCATTAAGCTTCAACCTCAACCCCTTTCTTACTTTTTGAGTTAGGGTCTCACTAAGTTACGCAGGTTGCCTCTGGCCTCTAATTCGCAATCCTCCTGCTTCAGCCTCCAGAGTTTCTGGGATTACAGGTATGTGACACTGCGCCCAGCACTTTACTGACTCTCAACAGAAGTTTTCTAGGAGAGTTAGGTCTGCTTGCCCAGGCACTCTTAAAAATGTCTTGGATAGATCACTTTCTTCAGAATCACCTGGGGTGGTGATCCACCAGGTCAGTGTGTGATCATGGACTTTTATCCAGGATCTCTGTTATTTTACCTTAAGTCCCAACTGTTTCTTGTTTGGTACTAGGGTTCAAAAAATAACTACATAAGCCAGGTACAGTGGCACATGCCTGTGGTCTCAGCTGTTTGGAAGGCTGAGATAGGAGAATCACTTGGGACCCGGAATTTGAGGTCAGCTTGGACAACACAGAGAACCCATCTCAAAACAAGAACAAAAAGCCCTGTATGAGCTGGGCATGGTGGTGCACATCTGTAATCTCAACACTTGGGAGGCTGAAGCATCATGAGTTTCAGGCCAGCCCAGGCTATACAGCAAGACTCTGTCTCAAAAAAAAAAAAAAATGTGTATGTAAGTACTCCTTCCAAAACAAGGATTATGCCAACTGCAGCCCATCCTGTGCCTATAGTTTCCCACTATCTGACCTGGTCTGCCCCATACTTGTGCTGGACAAATTCCTGACTTTGAAGGTGCCACTCCCACACATCCCTCAAACCCCAAGCTATAGCCTTGACCTCTGCCTCTCCTCATCCTCCCTCTGTGGTGGCTGCCTTCACTTTGGTGAATGGCACCAATATCTGGGTCATCCAAGATGGAAAACTAGCCCTCAACCTTGAGTCCTCCCTTTCTGTGATCTCTTCCCACCCTCACATCCAACCATGGGACCTGTCAAACTGTTTTGTAATTACCTATAAACTGCATTGTGAGAGCCCAAAGACCAAGACGGTTTCACAAGGGAGACCTACAGTCTTATGTCTCATTCAGCTCTATATTCCCAGAGTCTAGCACAGGTGCTGGCTCACAACAGGTGTCACATACATATACATATATGCTGGAAAGAAACCACTCATACGCTGTCCTGTTTCCTCTGCCCTCAAGCCCCCTCCTAGCACCTTCCTGGATCAGTTCTCACATGGGGACAAGCCCAGTGTGCTTTGGAGGGGTGGGTGCAGACAACTCACCGTCTTTCATACTCCATGTCCTGATAAGGCCTTCGGGGGCTGCTGGGACCCCTCCTCAGCCGCTGGCTCCGTTTCACTTCCCAGCCACCCCCACTGCTGCCACCATGATCTGCCAGCCTGGGTGATGCTTCCTGCAGGGATTCTGGGGAGAATGGAAAGAAGAAAGGAGGTTAAGGCAGTTGGGGCAGAGAGGGCCTCCTTGACAGACCCTCATTTTCAAGGCTCTCTGTTGTCCCTTAGCCAAGTGCCATTGTTTTCTACCTCCTAGTGGTCCTGCAGTGGTACCACTGTGGCATCCAGTCCTATCAGATCTCAGAAGCTAAGCAGGGTCGGGCCTGGTTAGTACTTGGATGGGAGACCACCTGGGAACACCAGGTGCTGTAGGTTTGGGAACAGGACCCGACAACCCACTCCCCAAAAAACAATCAGCCATTGAAAACCCTATAAATAGCAGAGAAGCACTGACAATACTGTTTCGCCTGCTGTATGTAGGGTTGCTGTGAGTCGGACACTGACTCGACAGCACCTAACAACAACAACCACAGTGCTCCTATGCATCAGAGCAGGAAGACAGCCCCTATTTGGCCTGCTCCTTCCTCTTTTCACAGCATGAAGCTAGACCCCCCTGCTCTAGAAAATAGCAAAGCATTTATCAGACAGGGAGTATCTTGCAAAGAGACCTGATGGGACTATCTGTTGTGTGATCAGGGCTTTGCCATCTGAGACAGGTGGACAAAGTCAAGCCTGGGGCTGTTTGCTGGCAGGAGGGGATGGGGCGGGTAGGAGGGTTAGGGGGGATCTCAGTGCTGAATAATTTGCCTGAATTAGGTAAGTTAGGCACAAGACATAAGACTCTGCAACAATTGCCGGGGGATGTAGCTCAGTGGTAGAGCGCTAGCCTAACACACGCAAAGCCCTGAGTCCCATCCCAGCACTGCAAAATAACGACAAAACTGGAAAAAAAACCTCACAAAACAAAAACAAAAGACTTAACAACAATGGGAGTCCCAGGCACTTACTAGGTTCCTTCCACAGGCCCACGGTACCATTTTATCTCCTGGCTGGCCCTGATGAGGCAGCCAGAGACGACGAAAGGCTCTTCAGGGTGTGGGTGTGGGTGTGAGAAGGGGCTAACTTGGCAAGGAGACAGCTGCCACCTCCCTGGGCTCCAGGCCAACAAAGCTCTGGCCCTCACACAGCAACTGGCTCAGCCCTGATGTGCAGTCAAGTCCCAAGGTGGCTCTCTCCCCAGGGCTCTAAGGCTAAGTTTTCCAGAAGTAAAAGGGACCCTTTCCCAAGCTGTTCCAAAACACTGTGCTCTTCTGCTGAGACTCCTAGTGCTGCTGTGAAAACTAAGGAAGTCCTGAGCTACGTGACCCAGCTAAAAGTTGAAACTATGTTAGAATCTTCAGGAGCTAGCTTCCGGAACAGGAACCACCTAAAGCCAGGCAGTTACAGCAGGCGCCCAACACTAGGTTGCCACCACACCTTTCGTCCATGTACACACACACCAAATTTCTCTTCCTCCTCAAGCCACAGGGAACCAGAGTTACCTGCTCCCAGACGGGTAAAAGTTAGAATCACAACCAGATCCCCACTGGCTGAGAGCCAGGAACAAAACCCTTAACAAACTCTGGCAAAAGGACGATAATCACAAGCTGTCATCCACACAACAGATACGAACCAAAGTTACAGACGCGAGCCTCCAATAATCAGGGGTCAAAATCACACAAGGAACGCACAATGAGAGCCATAATCAAACACTGAACCCCCTCTCAAAGCATGAGCGTCAGTGACACAAATACAAACTCCCCCAAAGAAGGGGCAAAAGTCGCACTCATATTCCCTGCACTTCCGTCCGCCCTAGTGGATTAGGGTCAACAACAAGAGAGGATCCTGATGGATAGGACCAGAGGCCAGATACACACCCCAAAGATAAAGACCAGAGTCACTTTCTCCACGTCCGCGGCTCTCCTGTCCTGAATACGGACTACAGCCACAGAACATTTCCCTGGGGATACATAAGTAGCAAAGTAACACCAGGCAGCCGGCACATTTCCTCCCCTAAAGACAAAAATCAAAGTCGCAGACATGTATCTTCCCAAGGATAAAGTTCGGTGTTGTAAACACACCAAGCCACAGTAACCCACTCCATTCTCATCTGTCCCTCCCTTCCCCCAGCCCGCGTGCACCCATCCCATGTCCCAATCGCGCAAGCGCTTTTGCGCTCAAATAAATAAATAAATAAATACATAAATAAATAAATTTTTATTAAAAAAGACACCCCTTCCCGGGTTCAGAGAGTGCATGCATCCTTCCG
Source organism: Pedetes capensis (assembly GCA_007922755.1). Lineage (NCBI taxonomy): Eukaryota > Metazoa > Chordata > Mammalia > Rodentia > Pedetidae > Pedetes > Pedetes capensis. The sequence goes on along the minus strand of VMDO01007054.1, from coordinate 9,958 downwards.
CTCCGCGCGAACCCCTGGCCGACATTCGACCCTCGCGCCTATTCTATGCACTGTCCCCCGCCCCGGCCCCTTACCTCCGCCCCCACGACCAGCGTCGACGCTCACCTTCTCGGCCCGGGCTGTCAAGGGAGGGCTCCCAGGCATCACCTCGGCCCGCCGCCACCTCCTCCAAAACTCCCAGCTCAGCCGGGGCCGGGGCGCGCAACAGTCAAGTCCGAGGCTAAAGGGAGAAGGGAGGGAAGGGGGAGGGGAGTAGCGCAAAGCGCACTGCCCTTCCTAGGAAACTCAATGCCGCCTACTCCCAGCCGGCCGCAATCACCAGCACAAAATGGCGACGAGGAGAAGGGAGACGGCGCTTCGACCACCATCCACCTACTGAGGGAGCGCGCTCTGGCCGGCCTCGTCTATTGGTCACAACACGCTGTCGGCCAGCCCTTGCCTCCTCTGATTGGCAAGCGTATGCCACCTCCCCACTCCCCGTGAGAAGTCCAGAAAAAGCTTAGCTATTGGCCAATCCCGCAAGTCCCGCATTTTAGAAGCTTGCCTTCCTTTGAAGTTGAAAGACAAGCGGAAGCTCCACCTCTTTCCCCAAAGGGCCACCCAGATGTCACAGCTTTCTTCCTATCAAGGAAATGAACAGACCTATAAAGACGAAGAGGATAAGCGGATGGTTGGTCCCACGGGGCCTGACCGGGAGGACAGGAGAATGGCTGGGCCCACGGGGCCATGACGTGACAGGGAAGGAGGGCTTCTCAATGCCCCGCCTCACTTGAACACAAACTTGGATCAGGGATCTATTTAGTGACGTAAGGGCGGAGCGACAATGATCTCGCTGGGGTCAACTGCAGCTGCGCACACTTGCATTTCCGTCCCCGCCCCCAAAGCCCCGGGCGCACAGTCAGTCATGGCGGCTCGGCTGTTAGGATTGTGTGTCCGCCGCCTTTTGGCTGAACCGGCGATGCGAGGGCTCCTGGCTGTCCGCGTTCGCTGGGAATCCAGTTCTTCCAGGGCTGTAGTCGCCCCGTCTGCTGTCGCGGGAAAGCGGGCGCCAGAACCGACCATGCGCTGGCAGGAGGACCCAGAGCCTGAGGACGTAAACCTCTATGAACTGGTAAGAGGGAGGGGGAACGGGACGCCGGAGGGGTCATTTGGGGACTAGCGGACGGGGCGTCGTAGAGGACGTTTCTAGGAGGTTTAGGATTGCTCAGCTGGAGAGACCTTGGAAGGCTTGGGAATTTTGCCTAAATTGTTTTTCTCCTTTGTGTCCCGATATCTTCGGTCCAGGACCAGAGACAGGATTGGCTTTATTTGCAGACAGAAATCAAACCTAAAATGGGTAGCGCTTAAAATGCTTTAGAAGCAGTACAGTCGCGATGATATTAAGCCCTGATATGACATTGCTCGGTGCCAGTCTCTGTTGTAAATGCTTTATATGTATTGACTCATCTCGTCCTCAACCCGATTTTGATGTAGGGACTGTTATTATTACCATTGTACAGATGAGGAAACTGAAGTATAGAGATGTTAAGTTACTGAAGACATGTTAGAACCTATATTTGAACTTAGGGCTACCAGGTCTTCTGTGCTGTGGTAATAGCAGAGCTGGAGTTGGACAGCCCGAGTGCGAAGTTACTCACCTGTGTGACCTTGGATGGATAGCTTAACCTTTTGGTGTTTCGATTTCTTTGTCTATGAGATGGGATAAGTAATAGGACACCCCCCAAAAATACACCCACCTCATGTAATTAAATAAGTCAGAATGCTCAGAACAGCAGTTGGCACTTTGAAAGTACTCAGCATTAGAAAATGTTTATTATTCCCACTTTACATCTCACTGGGATAGTGTTAGGTTTGTGTATTTGGAAAGGCCTGACATGTAATAAGAGCTTCAGCAACACTCACCTCTGGTTATAGAGAATGATATAGGATAAGTGGATGGAGAGTAAGTTGGGTATGGGGGCTATTTTATTAGATTGAACCATAGGAAATTGCCAGTATTCAACCAACTTCATAAGCAAGGTGAGTAGGGAATGCTTCCTAAAGGGATTGATGAAGCCAATTCTTCACTTGACAGTGAAGCCAAAACCTTGACAGAAGTGATAGAGATGGATCCAGCCATGATTAGATCTGGGAGAAAGGCTTTCTAGGCAGAGGGAACAGTAAGTGCAAAGGCCTTGTGGTGGGAGGGCACTTAACATATCCTAAGATTTGTTGTTGTTGGGTGCTGTTGAGTCTGACTCATAGCGACCCTCATAGGGTTTTCAATGGCTGATTGTTTGGGGATTGCTTTTTGAATGGATTGCCATGTCCCCCCCCCCCTCTCTCTCTCTCTCTCTCTCTCTCTTTGGTGCTGGGGATCGAATCCAGCTCCTCAGAGAGTTCAGAGCAGCACCCTACCAACTGAGCTGTCCTACACCAGTGGTGTCCTAAGAATAGAGGAATTTAGCGAGGGGGAAGAGAGATTGGTCTGAAGGGAGATTGGAGACCAGGTTATGCAGGGCCACCATATGGCTTTGTGCAGCAGCAGGCAGCCTTCACTGACCTCTCCTTCTCTGCAGAATCCAGACTCTCATGGTTATGACAAGGACCCTGTGGTGGACCTCTGGAACATGCGAGTCGTCTTCTTCTTTGGTTTCTCCATTGTCCTGGTCTTTGGCACCACCTTTATGGCCTATCTGCCTGACTACAAGTATGGGGGCTGTCCGGGAGAGTGGGATGGCTAAGGGACAGAGGGAGGGATGGAGGTTGAAGGGCTCTCTGTCCGGAATCCTGTCCCTGCAGCCCTAGGGAATGGGTTGCTCAGGCAGGAGACTGGTGTCCAGTGAGGCTCCCTCACATCTTCCCCACTGCTGCTGCCTCCAGGATGCGTGAGTGGGCCCGCCGGGAAGCTGAGAGGCTTGTGAAATACCGAGAGGCCAATGGCCTCCCCATCATGGAATCCAACTGCTTCGACCCCAGCAAGATTCAGCTGCCAGAGGATGAGGACTAACCACCAGCTGAAGTGCCACCTTCCCTGCCATTCTGCCCACGCCTCAGAGCGCCTAATTAAAGGGACTGAAAGCATGACTGGCTGCTGTTGATTTTGTTATGAAGGGGATGTGTGGGTAGGGATGTTACAAGCCTTAAAAGGGCTATTGCAGCCTTTCCTGGGTGTTCTGGTTGCATATTGCTATGCAGCAAACACCTGAAAACTTGGTGGCTTGGTATGGTCTTCCATGGTCCTGGGGTTGCATGGCCTCAGCTAGGTGGCCCTTCTTGGGTCTCAGGTGGTTGCAGTTTTAATTAAATAATTCTATGGGAAAAAATTACACTTTGAGCACCAGAGCAAGGTGCCTATTTTCAGTATAGTGGATTATGTGACAAGAACAAAATGCTCTGAGCCAGCCTGGCAGACTATCCACTGGGAAGTTGCCTTGCAGTGCCTCTTTTCTGCTGGAGCCAGACGATGAAGTATTTCTTGTCGTTGCTAAATAAATGGAAGAGATGGCGGACAAGTGTCCACTGTTACTGAGTGTTTATTTTATTTTATTTATTTTTGCAGTACTTGAGGGTTGAACCCAGGGCCTTGCACATGATAGGCCAGTGCTCTTACCACTAGGCTGTACCCCCAGCCCATGTTTTATGTCTTTATTTTGAGACAGGGACTCGCTAAATTGTGTAGGCTGCCTCGGGCCTCCCGAGTCACTGGGATTATAGGGATGTGCCACCACATGTTTTTGGCCATTTGGGTAGCTTTCTAATTCTGTGAACATCATTTTTAAAATTATTTTGCTGTGCTGGGGAAGGAACCCAAGGCTTCTCACATGCTACACAAGTGCTCTACCACTGAGCTGTGTCCCCAGCCTCCTATGAACATTTTTTGTGCACATCTTTTGATGGAGAGATTTCCTCATTTCTCCTGGGTATATGCCTAGGAATGAAATTGTTAGTTCATCGGGTGGACATGTGATCAGCTTTAATAAATCATGCCAATTCTCCAATCTATCCTTCCCCAGTGGTGAATCCACCATCACTTCATATTTCCCATCTTTCTCATTTTAGCCACTTTGATGATCAACCAACCTTCTAAGGACCACATTGAGATGAAGGGGTGGGAGTTGAGTGCCTACAGAGTGTCCGGCCCCAATTGTGTGCCAGGCATGGATGGATACCAGGGTCCCTGCCTTCAGGAATTTCCCAGGGTGAGGGTGGGAGCCGATGTGAGTGGACAGAAAGCTTAACCACGATGTTTTCACTCTACTGCTTGCCTACCAGGCCATTTGAACTTTCATATTTTGGGCCTAGCTTTGCTCAGTCAACATAGCATACCAATCTCCTTCATCCTTCAATCTAACAGAGCATTTCTTCTGCACATGACCCAGTGAACAAGACAGCCCTGCAGCATGTACTGTCATTTCCCTGCCCATTGCTGTGAGGCCTCAGCACTCAGTGTGTGCTAGTCGACTTCCAGTCATCAGGGTCTAGATCGCTTTTGCTAGGGGGCAGGCTACAGGTACCTGGAAGGGAACACCTGCTGGAAGCAGCCTTCAGTCCCTGACTGAGGAGAGCTGGTAGATAAATGCCCTCCCTTGCCCTTCAGATGGGCCAACTCTCACTGTGGGTTGTGCATTGACCCCCCAGAACTCCCTGCTGGGAATGTGCTCCAGTTGCCCACAGTGGTAACTCACTTGAGAACACTTTTCACCTAGCCAGGTGTGGTAGTGCACGCGTGTAATCCCAGCCCTTAGGCTGAGGAAGGTGGAGCATGTGGGCTACATAGAAATAAAATCACGATTTTTAGAAAGAACACTTTTTATCTGCTGCCTTGTCTCCATTGTCTCACTTCATCACTTCCCCAATGGCCTGCAGGTGTTTCCTGGAATTGCTTCCTGATAAAACTACTTGACTTCAATCCTTGTCTCAGGGTCTGCTTCTGGAAGGACCCCAAAATAAGACACTGTCCTCGAGAAGTTTACAGAGGTTGTGGGTGATAAGAGAAGAATTCTGAGATGGCCTAAATTAAGTTACATGGCAGAGAATAGAGGGAGGAAAGAGATGAGAGAGGACCATTTTTAACAGATAGCTTTGAGCTAAATCATCAAAGATAAAGACCTCCACATTCCTGTCCCATGTGCTGCAGATTACCTATCAAAGTGATTTCACAGCCTGCTTTTAGAACCAACCAATCAAGCAGTAGCAAAAACTTCTCACCCGCTAATCCAGGACTTAGCTGACATTGAAGTGTCCTAACCCCCTTATCTATAGCCAATGCAGGCCCAATGTAAATTATTTGTTTCTTCTTCCCACAGTTTCATTATACAACACCCTGACCCCTTGGGTTTGGTGGACTTTTTCCAACTGCTATCTGGCTATGCTGCCAGTGGCTTAGAGAATTTGTCCCAAGACTGGTGGTTTGCGTTTACCCTGCATCTGCAATAGTTCAATAAACCATTCATTTCAAAGGCCTCTTAGTCTCTAAAGTTGATTTAACAAGGGCAAAACTGGAGGAAAATGAGAACATAAATCAACAGATACATCCCACTAGAAGGCCCACATAACGGAGATATTGTGAGAGAAAGAGTAGCTAGAAATGAGGTTATAGAAGTGGCTGAAGGGCTGGACCTGTACGGCCTCGTGGGCACAATTAGGAAGAATTTAGATTTTACACACTGCACAAAGTTGGCCAGAAGCCAACTGAAAACAGATTACCAAAGCCCATCCCAGGCAACTCTGGACCATCTAAGAGAAATTGCTTACATTTCTTCATATGGATTACCCAGAAAATAAAATCCAAATATCCTACCATATTCACAACTACTACAGAAAGACATTAAGCACCACAAAATAATAGCAGCTGAAACTGTGAACCTGAAAATTTAGTAAGGGTAGTCAGTCGCTGTAGTGCACCTACAGTTCCAGCTACTTGGGAGGCTGAGGCCAGAGGCTCTCTTGAGCCCAGGAGCTCAACTATTTTGAGACCCTGTCTCAAAAAACAAACAAAAATAAACTGGGCAAGGTGGTGCATGCCTGTAATCCCTGCGACTCGGGAGGCGGAGGCAGGAGGATCACAAGTTCAAGACCAGAGGCAGTCTGCGTAATTTAGCGAGACCCTGTCTCAAAAAGTAAAAAAAAAAAAAAAAAAAAAAAAAAAAGGGCTGAGGGTGCAGCTCAGTGATACATCACTTGCAAAGCATGCAAGCGCCAGGCCCTGAGTTCAAACCCTTGTACCAAAAAAAAAAAAAAAAAAAAACCATAAAAAAATATATTGAGGGAAAATTCAATGATACAGTATTCTCAACAAAATGTGGACCTGTAAATTTTGATCCTGTAATGTTAGAGTTTGTGAAAGCTGGGCCTCAACCATGCTAAGTATATGCTCTATCACTGAGCTACACTACACCCCTTCCCCCACAGACATCGCCTACAGACATTGTCATGGGCAATGGAAATATGGCAGAGAACAAAAGATTTTAAAATTCCTGCCCTCATGGAGTTTATTTAATTTAATTAATTAACTTATTTGTTTATTTTTGAGGTACTCAGTTGAACCTAGGGCCTTGAGCATATTAGGCAAGTACTCTACCACTGATCTACACCCTCAGTCCCTCTTTTAGGGTCTTGATAAGTTTCACAGGCTGCCTCTGGCCTCAGACTCATGATCCTCCTGTCAAAGCCTCCTGAGTCACTGGGATTACCGACATGCACCATGGTGCTTGGTTTATGAAGTTTATATTCTAGTAGGAGAGACAGAAAATAAGCAGCACGATAAGCTAGTGCATTATATGTATGTTATGAGACGATAAATGTGCATTAAATTAAAAATAAAGACAGTGATCAGAGTTGGTGGGGAGAAGCTTGACTTAGACTTAGACTCTGCTGAAAAGGTGATTGAGAAAAAAATATGAAGGAAGCAAGAGGTGAGCTACTCAGGTTGCTGAGTGTGAGCTGAGCTCCTCGGCAAGGGATGGATGGTTGGGGCCCACAATGAAATCAAAACATGCTCGAGGAGCCAAAGACAGGTGTGACATGTTATGTTTTGGGATTTTCCTCTCTGTTCCTCTGAGGTAGCACCACCGGAGGCTGTAGTCCTCTGTGTGCCCTGTCACTTCTGCATGCCCCCCAGTCCTCTCTGTGCTCTCTTGTCCTCCCCATGCTGTCCAGTCTGCTCTCCTCACCCAGTGCTGGTGGAAGGGCTTCTTAAGGCTTTTACAGAACAGTGGCTAATTGCCAAGATCACTGTACAGTAAATTATGGTTACATGGGATTATGTCATAGATAGTGTGCGCATGTGCCAGTTCTTGTCCTGTTATCTCAGTCTGTTTACATTCTGATTCAAATCACCCTGACCTGGTCTAACACAGGTACAGAGCATTTCTGGCAGAAAAGCAATCAGTACAGAGTCCCTAAAGCATGAATGTACCTGAGATGTTCCAGGCATTGCCTGAGCCCAAGGAAATATTTGGGGGAAGCTGTCATTTCTCTAACTTGACACAGATAAGAAACAATGTATAGATGGAATTGTCATTGTAAAAATTAACCTGAAAGCTGAGTGCAATGGTGCACGCCTGTAATCCCTGCAATTTGGGAGGTGGAAGCAGAAGGATCACGAGTTGGAGGCCAGAGGCTGTCTGCATAACTTAGCAAGACCCTGTCTCAAGATGTAGTTGTTGTTGTTGTTAGGTGCCGTTGAGTCGAGTCTGACTCATAGCGACCCTATGTTCAGCAGATCGAAACATTTCCCAATTCAGTGCCAGGGATCTTATTTATGTTTAAGCCTGTGTCTCAAGATAGAATATAAAAAGGGGGCTGGGGTGTAGCTCATTGGTAGTGCACATGCAAAAAGTATGTGCAAAGCCCTGGGATCAGCCCCCTAGTACCATAAATAAATAAATAAATAAATAAATAAATAAAGTAAATAAAAAATAAAAAATAAAAATAAAGAGTAAATAACGAGCCGAGGGTGGTGGAGCACATCCGAATCCCAGCACTTGGAAGTCAGAGACAGGAGGATTGAGAGATCCAGATCAGTCTGGGATACATCATGAGGCTCTGTAAATAAAACAAAACAAGCAAACAAAACAAAACAAAACAAAAGAAGCCTGGTGCATTGACACATACCTATAATCTCCAGCAACTCAGGAGGCTGACAAAGGAGGATCACAAGTTTGAGGCCAGAGGCAGCCTGTGTAACTTAGGGAGACCTTGTCTCAAAACTAAAAAAAAGAAAAGGTGAGGGGGCGCTGGGGTTTAGCTCAGTGGTGGAGAGCCCCTCTGTTTAATCCCCCAGTGTCTTAAGAAAAGAAAAAGACAAGAAAAAGAAAATAACTTGGGATAATAATTGCTACATAAATATGTAAAGTATATGATAGTGATAAACATTGAAAATAATGAAGCAGAGAAGAGTACAGTATCAATGTATATGTACACATGGGCCTGTGTGTTTGTGTATGTGTGTATGTGGGTGCGTGCATGCTCCTGTATTTCTGTGCGTTTTTGTGTGTGCATGTACATGCACCTGCACATGTGTATATGTGGAAAATTAAGCTAGAATGGCCAGGGAAAAGGCTTCACTGAAAGGGGACATTTGAGAGCTGGGGACGTAGATAAGAGTGAAATGCTTGCCTAGCATTCTCAAGGCCTTGGGCTCTGAAAGAAAGGGGGAAAAAAGATGATGGTTGAGGAAGACCCAAGGGAAGCGTCTAACCGAAGACAGAACTCTGAAACAAAGAGGTAAGTTCTCAAGATAGTTTAACCTAGTGGTTAGTGGCATAGCCTTGGGAATTAATACTGTGTGGGTTCGAATCCAAGCCCCTTCCATACCATTTCTGTGACCCTATGTCCTTGTTTCACTCCTCTGTAAACTGGCACTAATGATATTAACTACCTCATGAGGATATTGAGAGAATTAATCAGTGTTTACAACATTGACTGACGCAGACTAGCTCTTTGTAAATACTGGCTGAATGAATGAATCCTCATTAACATTAATGTAGTAAACATGGAAGATTTTTAATAAGTGCCCTTAAAAAAAGAAATTGTGGCCAGGTATGGTGTCTCACGGCTGTAATCCTAGTGACTCAGGTAGCAGAGGCAGGAGGATCAAAACTTCGAGGCCAAATGCAGCCTGTGTGATTTAGCAAGACCCTATCTCAAGATGAAAAATAAAAAATGGGCTAGGGGTGCAGCCCGGTAGTAGAGCACTTGCAAAGTATGTGCGAGGTCCTGGGTTCAAACCCCAAGTACAGAAAAAAAAAAAAAAAGTGAGAGCAATGTTTTTTTATGTTTGGGGAATATTCAGATTGTGGACCTGATAGGGAAGGTGGTTTTGGAACCCTAGCAGTCACTACTATAAGGTTTGAGATTTAATATTGAAAGAAGTGGTTCCTGGAAACAAAATTTGAAAATAGCAGCTGGGTAAAGCCCTTAGCAAGGATGGTCAGAAAATTTGCAGGGTCCTTGGAGGCAGTGATCTCAAAGTCAAGAGGATCTGGGGAATTCTGCTAGAGTCAGAATGAGGAGCCATAGTTCTAGCTGAAATTTAGGGAAAGAGTAGCTCTCAAGGAATGCTGTGATCTGTAATTTGAGGTATATTTCTGAGGGCCCAGGTTGGCCTTGAACTCAATGTGTAGCCAGGCTGGCCTGGAACTCACAATCCTCCTGCCTCAGCCTCCCAAGTGCTCAGATTACAGATGTGCTCCACCACACACAGCTTGTATTGTACTTTTAATTATGGTCATGGTACCAGGAACTTAAAATACAAATTAAGTTGTTATTCTATTTTATTTTTTGCAGTGCTAGGGATCAAACCCATCGCCTCCCACATGCTTAAAGTGTTTTAGAGACAGAGAGAGGAAAAAGAAAAGGAGGGAAATAGAGAGCGAGGGAGGAAGGAAAAAAGCCATCTTAATCCCAAACTCATTAAGATAAAGCAGGACTGTTAGGTTGGGACCAGAACACACAAGGTCTGGAGTGTGTGCAT
>VMDO01007053.1:77957-94691 GCA_007922755.1 Pedetes capensis | reverse complement strand
GTTTCACCAGTTCTTTCAAGGCAGCTTCCACTTCGTCCTTCAACACCATTGGTTCCTCTTCATATGCAACCTCTTGGAATGGTTGGTCATCTACCAATTCTTTCTTGTATATTGACTCTGTGTATTCTTCCCATCTTCTTTTGATGTTTCCTGCATCATTTAATATTTTCCCTGTAGAATCTTTCACTACTGCCACTCGGGGCTTGAATTTTTTCTTCACTTTCTTAAGCTTGAGAAGGATAGAGTGTATTCTTCCCTTTTGATTTTCTGCCTCCAGCTCCTTGCACATGTTATTATAATATTTGTTTTTGTCTTCTCGAGCTGCCTTCTGAAATCTTCTGTTTAGTGCCTTAACTTCATCATGTCTTCCTTTTGCTTTAGCTGTTCGACGTTCAAGGGCAAGGTCCAGTGTCTCTTTTGACATGCAATTTGGTCTTTTCTTTTTTTCTTGTCTTTTTAAGAACTTTTTGCTTCCTTCTCGAATGATATCTTTTATGTCATGCCACAACTCTTCTGGTCTCCTATCATTTGTGGCCAATGCATTAAACCTATTTTTGAGGTGGTCTCTGAACTCAGGTGGGATATACTCAAGGTCATACCGTGGCTCTCATATACTTGTTCTAATTTTCTTCAGCTTCAGTTTGAACTTGCATATGAGAACTTGATGGTCTGATCCACAGTCAGCACCTGGTCTTGTTTTGACATTTTGTACAGAGCTTTTCCATCGTCTCTTTGCACATATGTAGTCAATTTGATTCCTGTATGTTCCATCTGGTGAAGTCCATGTGTATAGTCTCTGTTTATGATGTTGAAAAATGTATTTGCAATGAAAAGGTCATTGGTCTGACAAAATTCTATCATGCGATCTCCAGGTTCGTTTCTGTCACCAAGACCATATTTTCCAACTACTGAGCCTTCTTCTTTGTTTCCAACCTTTGCATTCCAGTCACCAGTGATTATCAGTATGTCTTGATTGCATGTTTGATCTATTTCAGATTGCAGAAGCTGATAAAAGTCTTCCCATTCTTCATTTGTGGCCTTAGTGGTGGGTGCATAAATTTGAATAATAGTCATATTAACTGGCCTTCCTTGTAGGTGTATGGATATTATTCTATCACTGACAGCATTGTATTTCATGACAGATCTTGAAATGTCTTTTTTGATGATGAATGCAACCCATTCTCTTTATTTTATCATTCCCAGCATAGTAGACCATATGATTGTCTGACTCAGAATGGCCTATGCCAGTACATTTTAGCTCACTGATGCCTAGAATGTCAATGTTTATGTGCTCCATTTCTCTTTTAACAATTTCTAATTTGCCTAGATTCATACTACGTACATTCCATGTTCCAATTATTAATGGATGTTAGTTGCTTCTCCTCATTTTGAGTCGTGCCACATCAGCAAGTTGAGCACCCTGGGGTTTTACTCCATTTCCGTCATCACGGTAGACTCCACTTGGAGGAGGCAACTCTTCCCCAGTAGTCTTTTGAGTGCCTTCCAACCTGGGGGCCCCATTTTCCGGCACTATATCTGACAGTGTCTCTTTGCTATCCATAGGGTTTTCAATGGCTAGTTGTTTTGGGAATGGCTCACCAGGTCCTACGCCCTAGTCTGTCTTAGTCTGGAAGCTCAGCTGAAAACCTGCCCACCATGAGTAACCTTTCTCATGTCCGAGGTTACAGTGGCAGGGCTCTCAGCCTCATCGCAACATGCAAGCCCCCACAGTGTGGCAAACTGACAGATGTGTGGGGGGAGGTGAAATTAGCTTACAGCTAATAGAGGAGATTCAATAACTGAGATGAGGGAGTGGGTCTAGAGGAGGCATAAGAAAGCCTAAGAATATCACAGGAGGTGGGTAACTGGGAATCTGAGGCCCATCAGTAAACTCCAGTGGATATATGAGCATCAGTTGATTTGCCTGAATAAGATCTCATGGGTTTATAGTTTTTGCAAGCCTGGTCTTCTTCTTGTTATTATTGTTAGGTGCTGTTGAGTTCGACTTATGGCGACCCTCAATGGTCTTCTTCTAGAATGTATAATTTAAATACTTGTTAATATTATAGACTGTGGTATAGGTACTAATCGAGAATGTTAAACTAAAACAGCTCATTATACAATGGTCCTAGCAAATCATGCTATAGGACCAGTTAAATTAATGGAGAGAGAGAGAGAGAGAGAGAGAGAGAGAGAGAGAGAGAGAGAGAGAGAGAGAGAGAAAGAGAGAGAGAGAGAGGGAGGAGATATGTTGACTTTCAAATTTAGAATTTAGAGAGTGTTCCATGAGAGCTGGGCTTCTCTGGAGTCAGGTGCTGGGCCATGCATGCCTTCCTCCCTCCATAATTTTCAGCCTCAGCTGCCTTGAGAACAGACTCCTGGCATCCCCGTTTGCACCAGATGGCTTTAGTGCCAGCTGGGGCTCCTAGCAGTGACTTTCTGCGTCTTCTTTATCCATGGATTCTAGAGCTCCAAACAGCTGCCCTCAGAGCAGCAGGAAGCTGGCCCCTGTCCAGCAGGAGCTCAGAATCCATCTGTAATAAAGGTCCGTATGCAGGCAGCAAGGAGGACGGTCCATCCAAAGCTTAAGGTAGCCCTGGAATTTGGCCAGGTATTGCGTGTGGAAAGTCAAGGTATTTGGAACAGTATTCTCACTTTTTATGAGATGGATTGCATGCATATCATATTTCCACGAAATGATTTTTCCACCCCTTGCAGGGCTGAGGGGCTAAAAGTCAATGCAACATTCTAGAAGAAGACCATTGAGGGTTGCCATAAGTCAGACTCGACAGGACCTAACAATAATAACAAGAAGAAGACCAGGCTTGCAAAAACTATAAATCCATGAGATCTTATTCAGGCAAATCAACTGACGCTCATATATCCACTGGAGTTTACTGATGGGCCTCAGATTCCCAGTTACCCACCTCCTGTGATATTCTTATCACATACATGCAACATGAAAATGCTGCACAGCCTCACTGCAGACTTAGCTGCCTTGGGCCCCTGCCTCCTTCCCCATTTCTTGTCCCGCCACTTTTCACTCTGACCTGTGTCACAATGCTTTCTTCCATTCTCCAGATCACCACCCCAGAAACGTAAGCAAATGTCTGTATCTAAGATTTGGTCTTTAAAATGTCTAGATCTACACACTGTCAAGAGAGTGTTCGCAAAAGGTTCCCAGTTCCCTTTAGATAAAAGAATTGGACTAAACGAAGGGAAAGGTGTCTGTTTGGTGTTGTGCGTTCGCTCTACCTGATTGCCTCTGGGCCATACAAAGTCAGTCACTGCTGAAGCCCACATTTCAATTTATTTAAAGAAACCTTTGCCTATAAAGCCACATTGTCCACCATGGCAGCCATTAGATTGTCAGGGAGAATTTGAAATATGGCGAGCCAAAATGAGATGTGCTTGATGTGTAAAATATGCATCAGACTACCAAGAATTATTATGAAAAGAATGTAAAATATAATCACTATTAATTTTATATTGATTTCATGTTGCATGATAGCATGGTGAATGCATTGTTGTTGTTTGGAACCACCAAGTCACATCTGACTCACAGTGACCTTACGTACAACAGAATGAAGCACTACTTAACACTGTGCCGTGCCCACCACTATGTCTGACAGTGCTTCTCTGCTATTCATAGGGTTTTTGATGGATTATTGCTTTGGGAATGGGCTGCCAGGTCCTTCTCCCAAGCCTACAGCACCTGGTATTCTCAGGTGGTCTCCCATCCAAGGACTAACCAGGCCTGACCCAGCTTAGCTTCTGAGATCAGAGATCAGACATTAGGGTGTATGGCTGTAGACAGTGAATGCATTAGGTTAAATAAAATGTGTTATTGAAATTTTACTTGTTTCCTTTTACTTTTATGATATAGCTAGTGGAAAATCTAAAATTACATATGTGGTTTTCATCCTGTAGGCATTAGACAGTACTGCTATAATCCATATATTAAATGTCTTCAGAGAAGTCATAAAATGTTTCTAAATGATTAGCTTGTAGCAGCAAGGACTGTAAAATGCACACACATCCATCCTGAAAAAAAAATAAAAATACTCAGTACTGACTATCCGCTTATAATTAGGTAGCAGTGCATTCACAGGATAGGCTGCCTGGGAGTTAGCAGGAGCTGAGACCAGCAGAAAAAGGCTGCACAAAATCAAGACCATCTGTTACATTTTAGGTAATATATCAAGGCTGAATTGACATGATGGCTTAATTTGGGTGGTGCAAAAATATTCATCAAAATATTGATTGTCCTAAACATCCAGAGCTACAAAAGCCAGTAAAAGAGGATGATGTTGTTAGAAAAAAATGCATAGATTTTTGGGTGAATTATTTTCACTTTTTCATTGCCCAAATAACCAAGTGAAGCTAATATTGAGAGAATTATAGCCACCACCAATATCAAAGAAATCTTAAACCTCACATAAAATAAAAGCAATGAAGAAAAGAAGATCAAGTTACTCCCAGGAAGCTCTCCCGTCATATCCATAAGAGCCATCTTTTGATCATTAGTGTTGGTTCCCTAAAAGATCTTCCTGGTGCTGGCCAGGGTTAAATCATGGAAAGGAGAGTGAGGCTCATTTATCTGAGCCACTAGAATTTTTAGTTAAGACAGAAAATTTCCATGTCTGCTTACTATTCCAAAGAGATCTATGATATCATTTCCCCTAAGACAAATGGCCAGCTAGCAGGCAAAATGCCAACCCAAGGGAAGGTTTCCAAGGCTTTCAAACAAGATCAGAAATTGGAATTATTTGATTATTTTTTAACTCTTGCTCTTCCATTAGGAATTTTTATATACTTTAAGTGTATAGTTGAGTAAATGCTTTAAAAAATGTACACTTATGTAACCACCACTCCAGTTGAGATATGGAACATTTCTGCCACTCCAAAAATTCCCTGTGACCCTTAACAAACACTCTTCTTTTTCCACACAACGCCATCAGCAATGTGACTTACAACACTTTAGATTCCTTTTTGCCTTGACTGGAACTTCATATAAATGGAATCATGGACTTTTTTGGTGTCTGGGGTTCTTCAGCTTGAGATCATATTTTTGAGATTTATCTGTGTGATAGCATGATTCAATAGTTAATGTGTTTTCATTGCTGGATAATAGTCAATTGTCAGGGCACACCACAGTTTATTCTTGATTAATGGAAATTATTTTCAAGTTTTGGGCTATTATAAATAGTGCTGCTATTAACATTCACATGCAGGCTTTGTGAGGACCTGAGTTTTCAAATCAATTGGGTAAAGATATAGGAGCATGATTGCTGGCTGTAAGATTGGACCCGATTTGACGGTGCCTAACAACAACAACATGTAAGATCATGTTTGGTTTTGTTATGAAACTGTCAAACTGTCTCCTAAAGTAGCTACAGCATTTCAAATTTTCCACCATAAATGAGAGTTCTTCTTCAATCTCTATGCTGAATAATCCAAGCAGCTGGACTTTATGAAGAAGGACGTGGCATCAGGATTGGCGGAAGACTCATGAAAAACCTGCGTTATGCAGATGACAACTCAGCTTGCTGAAACTGAAGAGGATTTGAAACATTTACTGATGAAGGTCAAAGAACACAGCTCTCAGTATGGATTGCATGTCATCATCATCAAGAAAACAAAAATCTTTACAACTGGGTCAGTTAGCAACTTTATGATAAATGGAGAAAAGATTGAATCTGTCCAAGATTTTGCTTTACTTGGGTCTACAGTCAACACTTGTGGAAACAGCAGTCAAGAAATCAAAAGAGGCATTGCATTTGGAAAAGCTGTTGTAAATGACTTCTTGAATGAGTTAAAAAGTAAAGATGTCACATTGAAGAAGATGGTGCACCTGACTCATGCCATGATATTTTCATATGGTTGTGAAAGGTGGATATTGAATAAGGGAAACAGGAGAAGAATTGGTGCTTTTAAGTTATGCTCCTGGAGATGAATATTGAATATACCATGGACTGCCAAAAGAACCAACAGATCTGTCCTAGAAGAAGTGCAACTAGAGTGCTCTCGGAAGCAAGGATGGCTAGAATACATCTCATGTATTTTGGACATGTTGTCAGGAGGCTCCAATCCCTGGAGAAGGAGATGCTATTTGGGAGAGCAGCAGGTCAACGAAATAAAGGAAGACCCTCAACCAGATGGACTGATGTAGTGGTTGAAACAATGGGCTTAAACATAAAAAAAGGTGATATGCCTGGCACAGAGTTGGGAATTGTTTTATTCTGTTGTTTATAGGGTAGCTATGAGTTGGACTCAACTCCACGGCACCTAACAGCAACATATTTTTGAGTTATTTTCTTTGGTATACATAAGAATTTTATGAAAATATTATTAAAATGTGAACTCTCAAGTCACCTCACCCAGGGTTTCGGATCCCGTCTGTCAAATTGAGGAACTTAAATATGGAATTTAAACAAGCTCCAGTGAGATTATTGTGCCAGCTTTCCTTTACTGACCTGTTGAAGCCCTTTAGTTATTTTGAGTAAGGGAAGATTTAATTATCTCCATTTTGATTTTCTTTTTAATCTTGTTTATCTTGAAATTTCATAATGACTGGAAATTAATGTGTTTTCATTATTGCTTTTCTTTTGGAGGGCCAAATGATTAAATTGTCCTGAGGTTCAACAAATAGCATGACAGGAGGCAGCATCCCTCCACCCCCCACAAAGATGCCCATGGCCTAATTTCTGGACCCTGTGGAAATCTCCTCCTCAATCCTTGTCAACATCAAAAGGCTAGAGTGTTCAGTCTTACAAACGTTCTTCAGAGAGGTAAAGGGGGTGCTATGATTTTGATGGGGATGGAATTTAGCTTAGTTGATAGAGCACTGCTCCACACTTTCTGAGGACCTGAGTTTGATTCATAGCACTGCAAAAGTGAAAGAAGGACATGGCAGTCCACTTCCCCCAAAATAATCCCGAAGCAATCAGCCATTGAAAATCTTATGAGGGTTGCCATGAGTCAGACCCGACTCTACCAGCAACTAACAACAACAATGATTTTGATGTGTCCTCTACATTTTATTTATTGCAAACTTAATCTCCAAAGTCATGTGTTAATTGTTCTTGAGAAGTGAGGCCTTTGCAAAGTGGCTGGGTGAGGAGAGCAGTGCCCTCCCACACAGGTCAGTCCATTCATGGATTCATGGGTTAGTAGATGAATGAGCTATCATGGAAGCGGCCTTGCTATAAAAGCCAGCTCTCTTTGGCATGGCTGCTCTGTCTCACAGCGTGACACCCTCTGCTGTGCCATGTCCCTGCAGGAAGGCCTTTGCCATGCTGAGCAGATGCTGGAACCATGCTCTTGGACTTCCAGCCTCCAGGACCGTGAGTCATGAAAACATCTATTTCTTATAAATTACTCATGCTCAAGATTTCTTCTAGAGCAACAGAAAACAGACTAAGATGGGTGGTGACTCAGATCTTGTCAATGAAACTGGAGGGCTGAAGAAAACGTGAGGATGCTGTTCTTCATCCTTGGTGATGGAAGCCAAAATAGAGATGCATTATTTCAGAAAGATGCATGAACCCAAACTTCTTTCTAATGGAGGGGATCCCTGGGAAAACTCATAAGGGATACTTCTTATCTTTCCTTTTCTCTTTTCCTTTCTTTTTCTCTCTCTTTCTCTCTCCTTTCTCCCTTTCTCCCTTCCCTCCATTCCTTCCTTCCTTCCTTCTTTTTTCTGTCAGCAGAAACACTGCTAGGTTGTAGTGAAAGGGACAGAGAGAGTAGGAAAGGAAATAAGACTCTAGGACATGGGAATCCTACTGCAAGGAAGCAGCTGACAAAACTACTCAGCCAGTGACATTTGGGACTGTGGAGCTGATCCTATTTAGATGTGGGTTTCAACTCTAGGCTGACGCTATAAGGAGATGAGACCTTTGGGGATCTGGGCGGCAGTGAATGTGCATAGACTTGGGGAAAGGATGTGAATCTCTGGGGTGCAAAGGGCAAGTAGTAGGAGTCAGAATGAGTCTCTTAAGGTACCTACTCTAATCCCAGGGACTTGTCAACACACCATTCTATAAGGAAAAACCAACTTTGCAGTTATCATGGCCCTGAACGCAGGAAAATCATCTTGGATTACCCAGGTGGTTGTAATCTGGTCATATGAGCTCTGAATTCAGAGAGGTTCTGAAGATGAGAAATTATAAGTCAGGTGCGGTGGCACACGCCTGTCATCCCAGCGACTTGGGAGGTGGAGGCGGGAGGATTGCAAGTTCGAGACCAGAGGCAGTCTGTGTAACTTAGCAAGACCCTGTCTCAAAAAGTAAAAAAATGGACTGGGGGTGCAGCTCAGTGGTCCAGCACTTGTGGAGCATGCAAGCACAAGGTCCTGGGTTCAACCCCAGTACCAAAAAAAAAAAAAAAAAAAAAAAAAAAGATGAGAAATTACAGAGACTTGAAGTATCCAAGGGATTTGAGCCCCCATTGCTAGAAAGGCTGGAGAGAAGCATGAGAAGGAATGTGAGCATCCCCCTGGGCAAGCGTGGGTCCTGGCTGACAGCTGACAAGAAATAGAACTTCAGCCCTTCAAGTGCAAGGAAATGAATCTGGGAATGACCTGAATGAACTTGCAATCCGAGTCTTCAGAGTCTCAGCAGTGTGAGACCTTCAGGCAAAGCACCAGCCAATCCTGCCCAGGCTTCTGAGCCATGGAAGCTGGGAGATAATCAGTTGGCATTGCTTGGATCATTTTAAGTTGCCACTTTTATGCTAAGTTCCCGTAGCAGCCATAGAAAATGAATACCCATAGGATGAGTTGCATATCATCAGGTGAATTGAACTAGGAGCTTGAGAACATGCCTAAAGCCAGCAAAGGATGGTCATGTGAGGTGGACTCTCACACAGAAAGAATGAGAAGCAGGAAAAATGGTTCACCAAAGCAGAATTCAAGTACAGAGATAGGAGAAGAGTGTTTGCTGGTTAATATTGTTGTTAGGTGCTGTCGAGTTGGTATCCAACTTATAGCCACCCTATGTACAACAGGAGAAACACTATTGTCAGTGCTTCTCTGCTGTCCATAAGGTTTTCAATGGCAGATTAATTTTTGGGAGTGGGTTGCCGGGTCCTTCTCCCAAGCCTACAGCACCTGGTTTTCCCAGGAGGTCTCCTAACCAAGTACTAACCAGTCCCAACCCTGTTTAGCTTCTGAGATCTGACAGGATCAGATGCCACAGAGCTATGGCTGCAGGCTTGCTGATTAATAGTTTACACTAAAAATGAGTTATAATGCATGGAATATTCTGGATGGGTGCCTGTGCATTTTAACATGAGGGAGAGAAACTTGGAATGATCTTCACTAAATAATGACCTGTATCCTGTATAAACACAAGGTTCATACTTAGGCTTAAGACACTGAGATTCTTATTCACTGAATTGGAAAGGAAATGGGCCAATACATTAACACAGATAAGATTTTTCTCATACAGTCTTGAGGAGCTTAGTATTTCAAATAGTAAATGTTGATAACTTGGTAGGTTGGGTTAAGTATTTTCTAATAATAGGGCAGTTTTTAGGTCCATTGATTCTGGTCATTCTAGGGTGGAAATAAGAGTTTGGGAAACCTGGTGTCTCAATCTGTAGTGGAGTGAATCCTGAGTCCACCTCAATTTCCTATTCTATTACCCTATGCTGTTTGAGGTGAGGTTTTATAGCAACAACTTATCAAAAACATTGTATTAATTCTCAATCATTTTTTCCTTTCTGGTGACTTTTTCCATAAAGTCTTAGCATAGCTGAAGAGATGAATCTTGACATCTTTCTAATATAATTCTCCCAATAATAAAAAGGGGAGGTACTTAACTAGAATATGAAAACTACCATTATAAATCCTGCCAGTTGTGGTCTGATGCCGTGATTACTGCACAGCACCAGGTAGGTCTCCTGGGATTGCCCCTGCACACAAGGTGAAGTGATTTCTCAGGACTTCCGAGCATTTATCCCCATAGACCATTATGTTGATCCATCAATCCAAAGAAGGTTAAAAGGGATATTACTCAAAGCCTGGCATGGAGAGGCAGAATTTCAATAGGCTGTTATGTCATTGGGTTTAAGGCTTTTAAGGTGAGAGTGATAGTTATTCAAGCCTTTTCTCCCAGCCTCTCTTCTGCCAAGCGCCCATACGAGTATTATAATTATGGAACCTAATTCATCTGCTGGCTCATCTCATCTCCCAATTTCTATAGATGAGTCTATAATCGGTCCACTTGAATACAAACCTTTGCAGTTGTTCAGTGGCTCTCCTGGAATTCAGTCCTGATTTAAATTGGAAATAGCATGCTTTCATCTGTCACATGCCTTTTGGTTATTTCTGACCACATTAACATCACTAAAATGTCTGCACATAATCTACTGCAGATGTTCTTCTCGTGTCAGGAATACATTTCTATGGCGACAGGGGGAAAAGTTATTTTTCTGTGCTCTTTCCAGAAGTGAGGTTCTTGGTAGGCAATAGCAGTACCTTGTGGGCCATGGATGTTGTTGACCATTAGGGAATTTTCAATTGGAGGAACCCATATCATGCCCATGGTTTATATAGACAATAATTTTATTGTTGTTGTTGTTGGGTGCTGCAGGGTCAGATCTGACTCATGGCGACCATGTGTACAATAGAATGAAACACTGCCCAACACTGGGCCATGTACACAGTCATTTTAGTGTAAGCCCATTGTTGCAGCCACTACGTTTCTTCTTATTTTGAGTCATGCCACATCAGTAAAAAGAGGTCCCAGGGGCTTTGCTCCATTCCTATCATTAAGGTCAACTCTACTTAGGGGAGGCAACTCTTTCCCAGTCATCTCTTGAATGTTTTCAAGCCTGGGGGTCTCATTTTCTGGCATTGTATTTGACAGTGCTTCTCTGTTATTCATAGGGGCTTTCATGGATAGTTGTTTTGGGAGTGGGCTGCCAACTTCTCCTCCCTAGTTTATCTTAAACTGGAAGCTCAATTGAAACCTGTCCACCATGGGTTGCCCTGCTGGTATCTGAAATACTAGTAGCATAGTTTTCAGCATCACAGCAACACATAAGCTTCCTACCCAGCTCAACAAGCTGGCAGACACATGGGGGAATTTTATTGGTAAATATATAAAATCAAGATTGAATGCATTTCTACAAACTGTGTTTTGAGGTTTTCCTAGAGTCCTTCTCATGTGATATCTTTGCAGTGCTACTTGGCTCCTGAAATGTCACCATGAGATCTTTTTTCTTGGTTAAAATGTGATCACTCTTGCCTATGGTAATGCAGGCGGCCTCACTCATTGCTTAGGCTTAATATGGGTGCAAGTGCCTAAGGAAAAGGAATGTATCAGACCATCTCCTAAAACAAGTCTTGATAAGAAGGGATAGAAAAGCAGAGGATGCTGGGAGATGGAACAGGCCAATTCTATCTTGAAAGGCCAAGCAGGGATGGTGGGGCTTAAGACAAACTTCACATAGTTGATTTTATTTCCCTTGGGATTAACTCTGCCTTAAAAAATAAATGTTTTGCCTTTCTCTTTAGTTTCTCCTTTTCTTTACAAAGCATAATTTACAGAAGATCATGAGTGAATGAATAAATGAAATTTCTTTGCAGTCACCTGGTAGAGGTGCAAAGGATTGTGCTGCTAGCATTTTGATGCTTACTTCTTGGAATGAAGGAAGGCTTTTCTCCCAATGAGCACCTATTGATTTACAAAGTCAAGAAAGACAGAGCTGGGATCGCATGAGAAATACTTTCAAAGCTCAAACTTGGGCTGCACCATCTTTCTTCATCTTTCTCACAGTCTCTTCCTATATCCACCTGCTGTAGTAATTGCATGGTAGAGTGGCAGGATTTCCTCCTTTGCTGGGCTCTCTTTTCAACTTCTCTTGCTTATTTCTGCTCCATACAAGCTTCTGAATTTATCTTCTACAGCCCTGGGGATATGAGCAAGGCAGGCCAAGTGCCAGATCATGACCAGAACACTTGGCTTTCTTTCCAGATTATTCTTTGTAGCTTGAGATAAGTTGCTGTCCAGTTTTCCTTCTTCCCAATGGAGTATAAAGGTGAGGTTTTCAATTTCTGTTTAACTGAACTATGAAGGACCAGACACATGTGGACAATTAATATTTTTAAGTTAACTTTTTATTTTTTGATTTTATGCCTAAAAGATTGGTTGTTAATTGTTGTTATTGTTAGGTACCATTGAATTGGGTCTGACTCATAGCCACCCTATGTATAGCAGAACAAAATACTCCCTAACACTGTGCCATGCCCAGCACTGTTGGTGCTTCTCTGCTATTCATAGGATTTTTGATGGCTGATTGTATCAGGGGTAGGCTGCCAGGTCCTTCTCCCATTTTTATGGTGTTGAGGATCAAACCTAGGGCCTTAGAGAATGCAGAGCAGCACTCTATCAAATGAACTAAACCCCAGTCCAAGGATTTAGAGTTGACAAATACTTAGATCAAGGTTTAGAACTCAAAAATTCTAAAGATAGTAAAAACTACAGAATCATAGCAAAGATTTAGAACTATAAAGCACACTACTTGGCATGAATGATTACGATTATCTTTTTAATCATTATAAGAAAGAGAGCTCACTCAGATAAAAATAATATTGAGTATTTTCTTTGGAAACCGGTGCATATAGGACATTTACCAGCTGGATAATTATCAAGTACTGGATCCTATTCTCCTCCCCCCCATTCCTCTGATTCTGCCTTGGGCCATCCGCAGGGATGTTTGTGCTTCTCTGGGAAGCACCGAGGAAACCTCCCCTGCTTCGTGTCTCCATCCGCTCTCTGTCTTCTCCCCAGGGGTGCAGGAGCGTCTGATCTCACTGCTTTCTGTGGCTCCTATCCCCTTCCTTAGAAGTGCCCTGTCATGTTGCTGCTATTCCCTTCTCCCTGTGTGCCCCACCAGGGCTGGTCTCTGCCTGTGGACATGTCCATGCTGCTCCTGGGCCGAGGTGGGGAGCTCCCCTTCAGGGTAGCAGTTTTTGCCCATTGTGCTTTCTGAGCTAAACCTCAATCTCCAGTGCAGCATTGCCACAAATAGACCGGGATTTTGCTCCCCAACATCTGCATCTGTTCCTTAACTGCTCCCAAACTTGAGAAAATGTCATCAAAGCTCAAACTCCAACAGGACATTTGAGACTTGACTGTTCTCTGAAGAAAAAGGATTTGCTGACCAATTATGGACCATTGTTATGGTGACCCAAAGGGGTATTGTGTTCATTGTGTTCAAAGTTATCTGCATGGGGTACATTTTTCAGGGGCGACCTTACTTGGTCCGCACTTGTGGCTCAAAGGAAATACAAGTTTATTTATTCTTACAAAAAGTATTCCTGTGAGCATGACTGGATGTCTGTTCTGATTGACTTACAAGTTTCCTTGCTTTAAGTAGATCTTTTTAAGAGTCTGCAGTGGAAGCCAGGCAACATGATGCATGCTTGTAACCCCAGCTACTTGGGAGGCGGAGGCAGGAGGATCATAAGTTCGAAGCCTCATAGGCTGCTTAGAGAGAATCTAGGGAAGGTAAGAAAATTTGACAAGTCTGCCTTGTGCTGTGATACCAGAATACCAGACACTGTGTAATTAATAAGGAACAGAGACTTTTTCACCATAATTCAGAGGCTGGGAACTCCCCAAGGTTGAGGATCTCACATCCAGTAAGGGTCATCATGCAATATCATCACATGGCAGAAGGCAGAAGGGCAGGGGAGCACAAGAGAGGGAGGGAGAGTTGAACTGGCTTTTATTGAGAACCCATATCTACCCCAGTCATGGCAGCATTGATCCATTCATGACAGCTCGGCCCTCAGGACCTAACATCCACAGAAAGGCCTCTCTTCCCAGGTGCTCTTCCCACCTGAGCTGTCTCCCAGCAGCCCTTACCTGCATCTCCTTGAAGGAGAAAGGCAGGGACAAAGACTCCCAGAAGACCTCAAAAGTCTAATTCTGCCCTACCAGAGAGTGACATGTGAGGGGTATCAATATGCCATCACTTTGCCCCTCAGGGTACAAGTCTCTGATGTTACATGCCCTGTATTCACACATCCTTCCAGATGGGCCAGTGTCATCTTCTTGGGGAATTTGCTTGATATCACCCCATTGTTGTCCTGCTTCAATTTCTGATCTAGTTTTTCCCTCCTCAATGTTTTGGACAAACCCCGTACCCACATCCCCGATGTGTCTGTCAGCTTGTTGTGGGGACTTGCATGTTGCTGTGATGCTGAAAGCTATGCCACAAGTATTGCAGATACCAGGAGGGTCACAAATGGTGAACAGGTTTCAGCTGAGCTTCCAGACTAAGACTAGGGAGAAAGACCCAGCAACCCACTCCTGAAACAATTAGCCATTGAAAACCCTAGGAATATTAGAGAAGCACTGTAAAATATAGTGTCAGAAAATGAGCCTGGCAAGGCTAGAAGGCACTCAAGAAACAACTGGGAAAGAGTTGCCTCCTCAAAGTGGGGTTGACCTTCATGAAGGGAATGGATTAGGGCCCCTAGGACCTCCCTTTGCTGATGTGGCACAACTCAAAATGAGAAGAAACACAATGGCTGCAACATTGGGTCAAACATAAAAAGATTGTGTACCTGACACAGTGTTGGGTAGTGTTTCATCCTGATGTACATAGTAGGGTCACTGTGAATGAGACCCAACTCAATGGCACCTAACAAGAACAACAACCTAAGTTCAACAGTGTCCGCATTTCCTCTATAACAACATTTGCCATATCAGCAGTGGGCAGATCACCTATATTTCTGTATGTCTCTAAATATCATCTGTTCAGATTGGCAACCCCAAATCTAAAGTGTTCATCTAACTAACCTGTTGTCTTTGTGTGGTTAACTAGAGTACAGGAGAGAATTTAAAGCTTACTATGACAGGAGGGAGCAGGGCTCACATGAGAAAGGAAGAACAGGGCAGCCCAGGGAGGAGGGAAGAGCCCAGGACCAGGGGACAGGGTTCTTGTTTGTGCTCTGCTGGGTTCTGCTAGGGAGACCCTAGGCAGCAGATGTGTCTGTGGGTGGCAGTTCACTCAAATACAAGGGACAGGATTAGACTAGACAATTTCTAAAACCTCTTTCACTTAAGAGAAAACCAAGACTCTGAAACCAGTGTTTAGGGATGAAGAGCAAATTTTATGGCCAACCATGGAGGCCAACCCAGGGAGGAGAGGAGGTCCCGCTGGATGAAGCTGAGTAGGGAATCGAGTAGTGTTTAAGAGCTGAAACAGTCTCCGAGTTAGTCAGGATTCTGCAGAGAAACAGAGACCACAGGAAGTACACACGCACACTACACACACACACACACACACACACACACACACACTTCTAAAGAATTGGCTGGTGTGACTGTGACTGTGACTATGAGGCTGGGAAACCTAAAATCTGCAGGGAACCTGGTGGCTGGAGCCCCAGGCGGAAGCTGCAGTTGCAGGGTTAATCTGAAGGTTGCATGGCTGCAGAATTCCTTCCTCAGGGGACTTTGGTCTTTTTCTCTTAAGTATTTCCACTGATTGGATGAAGATCTGCTTTACTCAAATTCTACTTTCTTTAATGTGAATCTCGTATGAAGAACTCCTTCACAGCAGCATCTGGACTGGGGTTTGGTCAAACATCTGTGTCCTGGGGCCCAGGTAGCCTGGCACAGAGAATTGGCATCATGCTGTCCCATGTCGGGGAATCAAAGCCTCCATGTGACTGGCAGGTAGTGTCTGGGGGGTCAGTTAGACCTGGGTGAGTCCCACTAGGACCAAGTGGCATCCAGGACACTGGATGTGAGATGCTTAACCTACCTGCAATGCCTCTGCTCTCCAGGGTGCTGGCAGGCTGGGCTGGGATGCTTTGCCTCTGACATTTTGTCATCCTAGAAAAAAATTAGAGGATTATACATTAAAACTAAATATAAGGAACAGTAACTATGATTAGGGCCTGCAGCCATAGCCCTGTGGCATTCGATCCCGTCAGATCTCGGAAGCTAAGCAGGGTCAGGCCTGGTTAGTACCTGGATGGGAGACTGCCTGGGAACACCAGAAGCTGTAGGCTTGGGAGAAGGACCTGGCAACCCCCTCCCAAAAATCAATCCGCCATTGAAAACCCTATGAACAGCAGAGAAGCACTGAAAATAGTGTTTCCCCTGTTGTACAGAGGGTCGCTATGAGTCGGATACCGACTCGATGGCACCTAACAACAACAACAAACTATGATTAAATTATTTCAATAATTATACACTGCAGCTCTGGAGAAATATTTGTAATTTGATGATTGTTTCATTCCATGCCATTAACTCAGAAGATTAAAAGTATGTTCACACTTCAGGAGAAAAGATGCCAGAAGAGAAAACTGGCTTGAGAATAGCTCATAGGTCAAACATTTGTATGGGTAGTTAGTAGATACAGTTTTTTTGTTTGCTTTTTTTCCTTTATTAGTAAATAATGATGGGGTACAGAGTAATACAGTGTTGACTTTTTCCATTATGCATCTTTTACATCAATTCTAAGGCCTGCAGCCGTAGCCCTGTGGCATCCGATCCTGTCAGATTTCGGAAGCTAAGCAGGGTCGGGCCTGGTTAGTACCTGGATGGGAGACCGCCTGGGAACACCAGAAGCTGTAGGCTTGGGAGAAGGACCTGGCAACCCCCTCCCAAAAATCAATCTGCCATTGAAAACCCTATGAACAGCAGAGAAGCACTGACAATAGTGTTTCCCCTGTTGTACAGAGGGTCCCTATGAGTCGGATAC